>OZ004706.1:75974687-76182529 GCA_963924515.1 Vespertilio murinus
CTTCTCCGTTCAATTTGCCACTCTTTAATATGTCTTACTGACCTTGTGCTTCAGAGTGTAAACTCTTGATAATGCAGGAAACTTGGCTTAATGGATAAAACTCATAGTGACTGCTTACTCAATAGGTGCTTTATATTTTTAATGTACTTAACATCTTTATAAATACCCCCAAACCCTCTCTTTTAACATGTTCTTACATTTTAATTAGGTATTTTTCATTTTCCCTTAAGAAAATGATAATACTGCATATGCGTTTTCAGATTGTGCATATTTTGTCTTCATTCCTCACAGGAGTTTCATTATGCATTCTTTCAGTAAACGTTATGGAGTGCTCACTTTGTGTCCTGTGGGCCCTAGGTTTAGGGACTGTGCTAGTGAACAAAACACACAGGCTCCTGCCCTCCACTATGCCTAATTATGACAGAGGTGAAAGGAGCAAATCATGATTTGGAACCTCATCCCAAAAGTGACACTTGTGGTGAAATGTGGACCAAAAAATCATTCTTATCACTACAGGATACATGAAGCTGTGTCATATCATCTCATCACATTTACATGTAATGTAAGACACAAGTGGTGTTTGCAATAGCTAAAAATAGATTGTCTTCGACTCTTCTTTTTATCTCCCTTCTTACCTCCCCTTTTCCCCTTTTGTGTCATTCTCATTCTCAGTTTTTGGAGCTTAGTCATTATTTCCAAGTCCTTTCCTGAAGTGTAATCAGAGGAGCTAAGGGCAAGAGACAGGGGCTTGAGCTAACTGCACCGGCATGACTTACCAAGGGGACTGGGTGGAACAGTAAGTGTGCCGCTCTGTTGTGGTTAGGTCCTTAGGCAGTGCTGACAGGATTTGTGTTGAGTTGAATATGTCTGGGCAAGTCACCCTCACTCTCTTTGTATCTCCCTTTTTTACTCTCAGTTTCAGAAGTTGAAATGGAGGGATTTTTCTAAGGCCCCTGCCAGAGCTGCAGTTCTGTGATTCATATATTCCTGAAGAGTTGAGTGTACCTTCTCTCAATACGTGCAAATGTATTTTCCAATGAGCCTGGAAATCTATTTTCCAATTATCCTCTCCCCTGGTTTATAACTTATCATCAAAGTGTTGTGGTTTCTAACGCCATTGCTGCTCTAAGCCCATCCAGAGGTTAATTACCTGTGGAGAAGGAGGAACTGCTGGGGAGCAGGAAAGCATTCAAGAGAACTCTGGAGTTCTGTGGTAATGTGCATAAGGAAATGGCCTTCATGGAGCCAGTTTTCCAGCAGAGAGGCATAACAGTACTGAGTTGTATAGGCTGGGGAAAGTTAAGTTGCTGACAGAGGTGCGTCCTGAAGGTCATAATCAAGCTCTTAAGAATTGTGCTCTGTCGCCTAGAGGTTATCCAATCAGAGCACAAATGGTGCTTTAAAAAACAACTCGATTCCTCCATGTTCCCTTAGGAAACCCAAAGTTCCCATTTTGCTTTGTTTCTTCTCAGTCTCCTGTAGTGGATAAAACTCCCAATAAGGGTTTTGTCAAAAAACATTTTTTAAAAATTTAGAATAATAGTTATCTTCTTTTCCATCTGGAATAGGACAGCTCCAGCCCTAAACTTCTTTTCCTGTGCCTTAAGCATTGTAGTCCCATAACACTGTCCGACTCACAAGCCCTGTTCCAATGAGTAATTATTGTCTTTATTTGCACTAAAATATGCTGGGCAGAAAATTCCTGATGCATGTAGGAAAGGTAACCTCCCTGTCTCCTTCCCTCCTTCCCTCCCTCCCTTCTTCCCTCCCTCCTTCTATCCCTCCCTTCCTCCCTCTCTTCCTCCCTCCCTCCCTCCCATCATCAAGCATATCTAACTCCATGTTTTCTTTTAGGGAAGCACCTGGAAAAATCAGAGAGTTGTCTAACTCTAACCAACTTTTTTTTTTGTGTGATTGTCAGAGATATAATTCCTGGGAATCTCAAGATAATACATTTCATTTTATGAAGTAGTTCATTGGTGGTTTTAGAATGGCATTTCCTCTTAGATAGCCCCTTTTATCATGGAGCAGAAGGAAAGCTGTTTGGATGTCACTAAGACTATTTTGTGGAAAGCAGGCATATAAAGAATTCCCCTTTTTCCCTGTTACCCTTGTATTTTTGGTTTGCTATATTCTCTTGAGTCAAGCTGGCTATAATCCATCAACTGGATGTTACAACTTGACAAAAATTATTCAGTGCTAAGCAGATACTTACTTGACCATTTTAAGGAGCCCAGAGTTAGGAGATGTGCCTGTCATTGAGATAGAGACCCTCAGCCAGGGAAACCTTGAACTGTTAATTCCGTTGGTATCTGGTACCAACTTGCCTTAGGAGTTGAGTTTAGAACCCTATCTCCACTTATTCTTTCTGTAACTTTGCAAGCCATTTCAAGAATTATTTCTTTATTTACTTGTACCAAGTGTGTTTTCACAAGTTACAGGAAGGGATGGACTCCCAAGAGACAGACATTGCATTAGTGCTTTTTAAATTTTTTAATAAGATGTCTCATGTTCATGGAAATTCATGAGTATTGTTTTTGCCTATTCTCCCTTACCTTTGCTTTAGGTAACCACTGTGATTAAGTAAACACAAATCCCTGGAGCTTGGAAATAAACTTAGGAGCTAATGTCATTAGTAAATTCTGAACCCTCAGTGAGACAGGAACCCAGTGACACATAATCCATAGGAGGTCTCTCCATGAACTAGGTTTTCATGGGGATGTCGTGTTCCTGTGCTGTGAGAAGCATGATGGTGTCAGAAGTGGCCATATGAAAGTACATTTCTTTTTTTAAAAAATTACTTTATTGATTAAGGTATCATATACCTACATAAAATTTCTTTGTTTTCTTTGATGAGGATTTTTGGCAGAGGATAATTTTTTAGCCTCCTGGTTGCTATGGCAATACTGACTTTACACTTGCTTTGGTGACCTCTGCAAGTACCAACTAAGTTAGGTAAGATAAAGACATGAAAAGGTCAAGAAAGCCATTTGTGTCGTAAATATATAGGTTAAATTTGTATATATAATTCTCTTCATTCCTCATGGTGCTTGTAAGAGTGTGTGTGTGTGTGTGTGTGTGTGTGTGTGTATGTGTGTGTGTGTGTATGCATGCCTTTGATTCCAGACTGCTTAGCGAAAAATGCTGATTCATAGTGTCATTGTCTTTTGTTTTCCCTAGGGAAATTCTGAGTTTGTTTCTAAGTTCATTTTTCTACAACCCTGAGCTTAATCTTTCAAGTTTAATCTTTATTTTTTTCCCCTCTTACAGACACAGGCACTTTGCTTTGTTTATGTTAATAAATGCCAGGCTAGTCTCCAAGAATCAGAAGAAATGCCAGTAATTTTATAAGCTTTTGTGCTTAACCCCCTTTCCCGCCATCCACCCCTGTTTCTTAATACATTGTACTTTTGGGAGTTTACGTTTTTAGGTGTCAGGAGGTTGATTTTAGAAGATCCTAAAATTTTATTGGCACCATCTAGACTTTGTGGCCATATGAAAGGTACAATTTTGTGGTCCTCACAGATATAAGATATATCTGTGTAGTAGACCCTTGTGGATATTTTCTCATCACGAAAGTAGGACATTCAATTTTGGAGAGGAAAAGGTTTTTCAGATATAGTAAATAGATTTTGCTACAGGGAAGTGAGTGTTACTTTCAGTTGAACATTTCTCATGTACCAGTCAGCAGACAGCTTGGCTTCCTGGTTGTAATTACATGCCAATGGCCTGGTAGTTATTATTTTAGAAGTTGAATTCATCATGGATTCCCTGAGCATGTGGAGTAGCACACCCTGATTATTCACTTTAAGATTGTAATTCCATCCAAGGTTTATAGTGTCATCATAGAAACTAGATGAAATTACAGCCCCATGCACATTTTGGAATACTACATTATTTATTGACATACTTTATAGAGTTAAATAATTTTTTAAATATCCTGGGAGTTCATGAAACTTAGAAACATATAATCCTGACCACAAAGAAAGTTTTTAGTAAATATTTGTTGTCTTATTTGATTGACTTCATTTACATTTTTAAATAACCTATGTTTTTAAAAAGGGTCTGGAGAGGTTGTATTTAAGTATTTGTAAGGCTTAATAAAATACTGCCTTAAAATGCTCATAAGGTTTCTTACTTCTTATTGGTGGGAAAATTGGCTTATCAGATGAATACAGGAGTGGGTAAAATAAGTTCACAGTTGTTAGTATGGGAAATAATACAATAATTAATAAATGGTACAAGAATAAACTCACATATTCTCCACTGTAAACCTGCTCTTGCACACCCCTGTATACTACTTAATCTTTTTTGTTTCTAGCCTTTATTATATCACTAAATGGTTCTAGTAGCCAAGAATCTTTATTTCAGAGAAGTCCACCTACTACCAGTAGTGGGCAAACTGCGGCTTACAAGCCACATGCGGCTCGTGAGCCTCAGCTTGCCGACCACTGACCTACACTAAGTAATTCCTCTTATGGAACATCTCTCTTCAACATAATCCTCATAAACCTGTGTGTCGCATGCCTCTGAGCTGAACTCCCATGAGATAATTAATTACAAAACTAGAAACTTTGGTTCTTTCTTGGAATATTGGATGGATGCCTTTCTTACTGATTTTAATCGGAACAGGAACAATAAAGGTAGTTCACTAATTCATGGTATGTTACCAGATTTTAAATGGCCGGTTTTTCATACATTTGGACATCCTATTTCAGAAGAGTATAAGGTGGAGAGTTCAGAAGGAGACATTATCTATTTCAGAATCTGTTATGGTCTTTAAAGTTTAGACTCTGTTATAATATTTTAGGATGATGATATATAATCTGTGTAATGAGGTGTGTGTTACTGATAATGTTATTGCCCGTGCCACCATGCCCTGGATGATATAGTAGCAAGAAGCTAAAAGTCAATATATTTTGAGTAATTTTTATTGAATTTGAATTTTTGTGAATTTATGTGGATGCATGCAAGATTCTTAAAAAAACACAGAAATTTCAATTAAGGAAATTCTGAATTGTGACATTCTTTAAGTTACCAGAAATAATTAAAAATATTATAAAATTACCTTAGTCGTCTATTATTTATAAATTTCGTCCCTGGAAATATTTCACTTTTATAAGTTTGTAAACAGAACAGAGATAGCAAGTAAGCATACTGATAGAGCTAAAGTCCATGCTTTCTTAAAATAATTTATTGGAAAAGAAAATATTTTTACTCTGTGAAATTACATTTTTATTCAAGGGCTTGCTCACACGTGGAGAACGTTTCAGCGTTCAGCAGTTGAAAGATTGAACAACGACTGGTTCCTGTTTCCTTATTGGTTTTTACGTGAATTCGTACTTTTTTTTATCACCTGTAAACACTCAGTGCTAGCCATAAAAATTAGACTCAGCTTTAACGAAGTCTAACTCCTGGGTACACCTCACCATGAATTAAAAGCACAATTCTCTTTCTCAGCTTCTAACGGGGAGTGCTGCCGGGTTTTATGTAAGGAGCTGACTTTAAAAGTGGTGGTTTTGTGTGTGGTGTGGGTGTTGCAGAGCAATATTGTGTATTCCTTTCAAAATGTGCAAGGTGCCTCTGAGTCTGTGGGTGGGGGAACTACCTGCGGTGCCCTCGCTCATTACTCATTCAGTTGTTCCTCACCAGAAAAGGGAAAACCCAGTGCTCCAGGCCCCACTCTTTCTGAATAACGGGGGTGGGGGTGGGGGTGGCGGGTGGCGGTGTGGAGGTGCCACTCTCATTTCGCAGGGCCTTCGTTTTAGAATGGTTTAGCAAAACGCAGTTTTATTATTTTACTATCAGTCTAAATTGCAAGCTGATATATAAACGACAGTAGTGATCAAATGGAGTACAATGGTGAACAGAAATTACAATGCACTTCCACCTTCAAATGACACAATAGTGAAAGCTTTGAAATTTTTGGCCACATTGTAAGTAATCCCTGGAGGAAGAAGTTGAACTGTGTGTGTGTGTGTGTGTGTGTGTGTGTGTGTGTACACACATTGCTTATAGAAGTTAACAAATATGTTAACTTTTTTGACCACTTTGTTGGTTTTACTAAACAAGAATTCATTCAGCCCAGCCAGGATGGCTAAGTTGTTGAGCATTAACCTATGAACCAGGGGTCAGGGTTTGATTCCCAGTTAGGGCACATGCCCCAGACCCCAGTGTGGGGGGTGCAGGAGGCAGCGGATCAATGACTCTCTCTCATCATTAATGTTTCTATCTCTCTTTCCCTCTCTCTTCCTCTCTGAAATCAATAAAAAATATTTTTTAAAAGAATTCATTCAGTGTGCTTCTGATTTATAGCTCACAAAGTTTCTATTTATCTCTAGATTATGAAGGTAAATTCATAAAGAATCCTTAATTCTTTTAGAAAACACTCCCAATTTAAGAAAGGTGACATTTGCATATAAGACTCTTAAAAAATTATAGTTTTATAATAAATTCCTTTCAAAGCAATTGAATTATATATTCATTAAGAGTACATTATCTTTATTAGCAGAGACTAACTGATTATGGTTGTACTGAATACTAAGCACCTAGGAAGGACAGGTCTGAATCACTGGGAGCCGTAAAGTTTTAGCCTGTCATTGACGGTAGTGTAGCCTTTGGCAAGTAACCGAACTTCGCTGGGCCTCAGACCGTGAGGGAGTTGCATTACACCAGTGGTTTTCTAATGCGGCTTCACAAGCCCCTGGAGAGCTCTAGATCTCCCACCGGCCTCTACCGAATGAGTCAAGGACCTGCATGGTGGGCAGGCTGAGGTCCAGGGATTCTAGATTATAATAGCTATGGTTTCAGTTCATGGCACTGCTAAGTCAAATGATCTTTAAAATTACGTCCAGCTCTTCTATCTAATCCCTGTGAAAATAGTCTTTGGTCAGTAGGAAGCATTTCAATAAGGGGCACTTTAATATGGGGAGGGGAGTGTTACAGGTTTGACTGTCTCTGAGGGCCACAACCTAATCGGGCCAGACAAGTCTGAGACCTTTTCCATGGAACAGGGAGGGGAGCAGAGAAAGGTCCTTTCTCTGTATCATCTCCCCGGGGAAGACACGAGGAGATAAGAGGAAAAATATAGTTCCTGGATTTGAGGTTGACTTATAGATGTCCTTGTAACCTCAGCTATCCACCGTGAACGGGACTCGTTATCCCGGTGGTCTGTGGTGGAGTAACGGACACATGGTGTCAAAAGTGGCCGTTTTCTGTCATCGTGCCAGACCAAGGAGGGGCCAGGAGGCAGGTGGCCTGAACCATGCCCCCTGCCAGAGGTGCTCACAGCTCCTGGGCACCCAGATGCACAACCCCCACCCTTGCAGCTCTGGCAACAATGACATCTCAGGGGCAGGGAGACTGGGACCCGGGGAAGAAAGGAAAGTCCGGGTCCCACATGGGAAGGTCCATAGTGGTGGCGGGACAGTTTGCCCAGAAGAAAACTCTCTGGCAGTGGATCCCAAGCATGTTTGTACTAGAATGGTGTTCAGAAATTCAAACAGAACACAGTCTGTTTTTTAAGGACTCTTGTGAAAGGTTTGTTTGTCCCAAGCCCAAATCCGAGAGTCTGTTGGTCATAAATACTCTCAGGTAGTCCCGAACCGCTTGAATATCATCTCCAAAAGATAGAAGACGGAGGACTCAGGTCTTCAGCTCTCTCATGAGGAGTGAGACATGCTTCTTCTGAGCAACTCTGCCTTGTGAATATTAAGGAGGGACCCATGTCAAAAGTTCCTGCAGGAGCGCTCGCAGAGGTGGAAAGTTGAAATAACCTTAAAGGCGCTGAAGCTGAGAAACTGCCCTCTCTATCCTAACGGCCACAGTTCCCGTTGGAAGGCTGTCCATGGAGAGGAGCCGGGCTGGTAACTCAGAACGCAGCTGTGCTGGATGCCTCCAGTGTGCTGGCCCATTGGGCACCGTCTCTCGCCCACAACATGTCCCAATCCAAGGTGAGGAAAGCTGCCTCTGGCTTGGAGCTAGAGCGACACAGGGACATCTGGATTTGCACTCTGAGCACACGGGGAGTAGCGGGCTGCATTAGAAATGGAGTTCTCTTTGGTAAATAATTTTTTTTTGAAAAGCCATATGGAAGAAAGTAAAGGATGCCCTTTCTCTAGTGTTTTGGAAACCTGGATCTCATCAGCTTTCTGGTTGGTTTTGGCTGTGAAGGCTCCTTCTGACACAGTCACCATGAGCCAGGTTTCTGAGGTTCCTCCTGATCCATGTTGGCAGCCTCTTAAAAATAACTGTCATTCCAAGTTCAGCTAAAATATATAACTCAACAAATAAATACATATAAAGAATATGATTAGGAGTAGGAAAGTGAGGATTAACTGGCCATAGAGTAACAGTCTTGCCATAAAAAAATACTATAAAACACTCGTAGGAAGGTTCTTGCTTATGTTATTACTTGCACAGTGAATGTAGACGCTTTGACCCAATTCTCATGATCCATCATTTCCCACTTCTCTGCTGGGGTGTAGCTGATCCCTTGCAAATTTTCTTAAAAAAAAAACACCAAAAAAACAAAAAACCCCACAAAATACCCCCACAAAACTTCATTCATATTTATCATTGGTTTATCCTAGTCAATGATTAGAAAGCGGTTCAGTGTCCTGATAAATGAAATTAAGTGTTCCTTTCACATGTGCCTTCCTTTTCTTCTATAAATATGCTCTATTGGAATGGGAAATCCTCAAATAGATAAGCACATAAGTTTTTGCCGATCTTGAAAATGAAACTGAGAACAAATAACTGAAAGGAGAAGGGCGGCTCTTCACGTCGGACCCAGTATTCACTCTGCTGAGATACAGATGTTGACAGGTGTGTAGGGCGCTCCGAAGGAGAACGCGTCGCTCACTGAGAATGAGATCAATGTTATGTTCTTGTGCTTTAAGTTGGATTGCTGCATTACCGTGTGGGGGAAAGATGACATTGAAAACTGTCTTATGGGGAGTTCTGGGTTGAACAGGGTAGCTTTAATTTTCGGGGCTTTACTGTACTCGAAGAGTAGACATTGCTAATTTCATTGGGTATCTTTTTTTCACCCCCAACTACTGTTATCTGCCATGTATACACCTCGTTTGGCATGTAAGTGCATGGTTCCTAAAACTGCTGGCAAATAATCTCCATTACACATTTTGCTGGCGCTGTGGTCTCACTGTAAATGCTATCTGTATGTTCCTGGGAAGTTGCATAATTGCAGTTGCTCTGGTTTACTGTGCAATATGCTCAGTGACTAATGGCCTAATCAGGACTTGAAAAATGTATAAACAGTTCAACAGAAGCAATTGATTCACTGAGCGCTTTTCATCCAGACAAGGGTGACCTAATGGGAATGAAAAAGACGGAGGTGTGCAGCAGTGTCTTTGATGCATTGATGTTAGAGCATTCCCACAATTCCCATGCCTTATTGCTCATTGATGGTGGGTCCATTTCCATATGCATGAGCTTGGAGTGCCAAATGGTCATCCTAATTGGCTCTGACTTGGTATTCTTTAATGTGGATGTTACACGTGTTACAACATTTTCTCTCTAACTGCATGTGACTGACATCTTTGGAGAAGCAGCCCGTCTCACATGTCCCCTGTGGCCTCACCCTCGCCCTAGTTGCTTAGGATAGAATTACAGTGGAGAGTGTGCAAGCAGGACTGCAGGGCTTACCTCTGTGCATTGTTGATTGGCACATATTCTTGCTTCCGTGTCCTCAGGGACACCTCTTCCAAAATATCCAGCTGAGATGCACAGAGTTAGAGATTTTGAACAGGGACTAAGTATCCCCTCAAAAACCCAGGTGTCTACTTGGAGCAGGGTCCAGACCAGGCAGGAGGACTAATAACAGTCATCATTGTCATGTCTGCTTTCCATTGGAATTTATTAGGTAGCTCCTAAATTCCACATCTCTTCCCCCATTCAACTTTATAAAAGTATGTTTTTGTTGAATTTTAGAGAGAGAAGAGAGAGAGAGAGGAAGAGGGAAAGGGAGAGGAAATGAAGAGGGAGAGGGAAAAGGAGAGGGAAATGGAGAGAAAGAGGGAAAGGGAGAAGGAGAGAGAGAAGGGAAAGAGGAAGAATCTGATAATGTTTGTATCTTAATTTGTTAATCCTTCCAGAGGAGTGTATGCTTTAGAAAAAGAAGCTGGAAAGTGCAATGGAACTCAGAACATTATGGATTAGTGTTCACACAAAAAGGAAGTGGAGTAGAAGGGGATGTGGGGGGGCTGAGGCTCAGGAGTTTCAGTATGCATTCATTCAGTAAACGTTATTGAGTGCTCACTTTGTGTAATGTAAGCAGTTTAGGGACTGTGCTAGTGAACAAAACACACAGGCTCCTGCCCTCCACAAAAAAACCCAAAAGCTTCAATTTTCATAGAAATGTAGATTTATTTCAATAGAGACATGCTGAATACAAAGGGCTGAAATAAAAGTAATAGTTAACATAAATTAATAGGACATTTTAATAAAAATTAATTTTTTAATGAACATTAACTTACCAGACACTGAATAACTGCCCAAATTAGTAAGTGTAACACAAGTAAGCTTATTTTTCTTGTTCTCCGAAAGCGAAATATTTCCTGTTGTGTACACCAAACAAGTTAGCCCAAGACTAATGACATGGCAGTCGGCTGCTAAAATATTCGCTGCTGGTATTAGTAGAGACAAAGGGAAATGAATGCAACATGATCATAGTAATCAGTCATTAGTGAATGTTGTAGTTTCTTATTAATAATTATGTATAACAGGATATTGTAAAAATTAAGTTAGAAAAATTTATTAAAACATTTCTTCATACCATTATATTGGCTGGGCCACAAAAATATTCTTTATGGGCTGCATGTGGCCCACTGGTCACAAGTTTGACATGTTTCGTGTGGATGAAATTGCTGCAAAGAGTTGTGTACACAAAATCATGTTTTCAGTGTCTTATGAAAAGTTAAGGGATTTTTAAAGTTAATTTGCATTACATGTCACTTTTTCTGAACATTTGAATTTAACCTCCCACATAAAAACTATTATTCGTTCCTCCCCTCTTACTTTTATGGACCTCCCTCCTTACTTCCTTACATTCCTACCTTTCTTCCTTTCATTTCCTTCTTTCCGCCTTTCCTTTTAATAGATTAACTTTCACCGATTTTTGTGTGAAATTAAAATAGTAGTCTTTACTTATATTCAAATCAGAAAATCACTAGCATGGTAAATATTCAGATTTTCTTAGAAAAAAACATAAAGAAGAAAACTGTTTTGTAAAAGTCTATCTGAACTCCCCAGCCTGTGCTCCTATTCAACTTCGTTTCTTTGGACCCAGTTTTAGCTGGAAAAGTATACCAGCCAAAGGACAGCCAGGTTCTCTGTGCAGCAAAGCACTTGAAACCATCCTATCTAATAAAGAGGTAATATGCAAATTGACCATCACCCCAACACACTAGGTGGCTGCCCCCATGTGATCAAAGATGGCCACTCCAATGTGGATACAAGATTGGCACCACAACATGTCCGGCAGGGGAAGGCAATTCGGAGAGACCAAATCTGCAGGGGAGAGCAGTTGGGGGCAATCAAGCCTGCAGGGAAGGGTAGTTGGGGGAGACCAGGCCTGCAGGAGAGGGTAGTTGGGGAGGAGGACCAGGCCTGCAGGGGAGGGCAGTTAGGGGTGACCAGATTAGCAAGGAAGGGCAGTTAGGGGTGACCAGGCTGGCAGGGGAGCAGTTAGGCATTGGTCAGGCTGGCAGGAGAGTGGTTAGGGGTGATCAGGCTGGCAGGCAGAAGCAGTTAGAAGCAATCAGGCAGGCAGGCAGGCAGGTGAGTGGTTGGGAGCCAGCAATCCTGGATTGTGAGAGGGATCTCCAACTGCCCATTTAGGCCCAGTCAGGATCAGGTCTAAACGGGAAGTTGGACATCCCTCAAGAGGTCCCATATTGTGGAGGGTGAGGCTGCGCTGAGGGGACCCCCCACTGTGCACAAGTTTCATGCACCTGGCCTCTAGTCCTATATGCAAATTGACAATCACTCCAACACACAAGATGGCTGCCTCCATGTGGTCAAAGATGGCTGCCCCTATGTGCACACAGGATGGCTGGCAGGGGAGGGCAGTTGTGGGTGACCAGGCCTTCAGGGGAGGGCTGTTGGGGGTACCAGACTTACAGGGAAGGCAGTTAGAGGTGACTGGGCCAGCAGAGGAAAGCAGTTGGGGGCAACCAGGCCTGCAGGGGAGGGCAGTTGGGGGATATCCTGGCCTGCAGGGGAGGGCAATTGGGGGGACCAGGCCAGCAGGGGAGTGCAGTTGTTGGGGACCAGGCCTGCACAGGAGGACAGTTGGGGGTGAACAGGTCGGCAGGGCAAGGCAGTTAGGGGCAACCAGGCTGGCAGGGGAGGGCAGTTAGGGGCGACCAGGCTGGCAGTGGAGGGCTGTTAGGGCAATCAGGCTGGCAGGGGAGCAGTTAGGCATCAATCAAGCTGGCAAGGGAGTGGTTAGTGTGCAATCAGGCTGGCAGGCATAAGCAGTTAGGGGCAATTAGGCAGGCAGGCAAGCAGTTGGGAGCCAGCAGTCCTGGATTGTGAGGAGGGATGTCCAACTGCCTGGTGAGTTCAGGCCCAAATGAGAAGTCAGACATCCCTGGAGGGTTCCCAGATTGGAGAAAGTGCAGGCTGGGCTGAGGGACACCCCCACCCCCAGTGCATTCATGCACTGGGCGTCTGGTCTATGGATAAGAAGGTAACATTTTAGCTTAAGAGCCCCCTTTTGATATAAGAATGAAAATGATTATGATAGAATATATAGCATTTTTAGTAAGCCTTTAAAAATAGATTTATCCAAATAACTGAAGATTCTCAGTAGTTGTTTAAAACCTATAAACATGTACATTTTGTCAAATCAAAAGAAATTAAACTAGATATCCAAGAAGTCAGTTTCTAAAGAAGAAAGAATGTCAGTGAAAATCCTAAAAGTAATTTAAGCCTTGGCATTATATATATTTCTTCTATAGAAGAATAATTTAATCTGCATTTTTGCCGAGAGATATCAACTCCTCAACTTTCTTCCTACCATTTCTAACTGGCACAATTAAAGTAATTCAGTGTAATAAAGAAGATTTTTTAAATGTTTGCCATTGTTAAAATTAAGTGCCAAATTAGAGATATATCCAAAGTTATTGCCAGAATTTAGATACAAAGAAACAGCATTTGACTCAAGCAGCAGGTCTGTTTAGGCCAATAGCCATGGATAGAACTTGCAAGAAAAAAAAAGTCAGTTAAGTTCATCATGCACCGCTTTCAGACAATCATTTGATTTTTTTTTTTAGAATTTCACAATTTTAAAGTATATTGTAAGTACAGAAAATAGGGTGTGCTGATTGATGAAAACAAGGAATTAAGACTAGTAAAATAAAATTTAAACAGTTATATCTGAATTTCATCAGTTGCCTTTTGCTTACATTCAGTATTAGTCATCTGGTGGAAAAAAACAACAACAGGTGAACATATAACTGCAAACAAACAAAGTAGCTGCTTGAAAGGACAAATGTTCATGTCCAGTTCACCTGAAGAGTAACTCCCAATGAAATACTACATGAACATGTCAACTTTTACATGTTCAACTCATTACTGGTGTGAATGAAACCGGATAGAAATAAAATGGGTAAAATAAACAGGACTTGGAGAAAAATCCTAGTACACTAGTTTTTCTAGCTCTTTGTGAAAAAGCTACTAGAAACGACTTCAGAAGTAATGACGAGACTATGGAGAGGAAATAAGTCAAGGGCTGAAAAATAATTTCATCTAAGGGTTACGGATCAAACATGGTAGCATATTTGACTTTTAAAAATAACATGGCCAAGCTTTCTGTGCCTCCTTCTCTTATCTGAGAGGGATTTTCAAAGAGCACTCATTCTGGGGAGGGGAGTGTAAAACTAGAAGGTTCCCTTCCCCCGGTGCACATATAATTAATACCTGTGTTCCAACTTGGAGCCCTCTGCCTGCCAATTTCTTGCTTGCCTCCCAGCACTCACCTGCATTCCCCGAGGTTCTCATGAACCCTATTGTTTGTTTACATGTTTGTCTCCCAGACTAGGGTTGGAAAGCTTCTTTAAGGACAAGGACAATCTCTTGTTCCTTTTTCCATTTCCCATGGTGCGTCGCTTACTGTGGCCAGCCATTATTCATTGATCTTTTCAAATCGTTAGCTAGGAAGTGAAAATAAGCTAAGGGAGCAAAATTAGATAAAAAGCTCAGATCTGATATGCTATAAAATATTGTAGAGGGTAAGTGAACACAGGAGAAAATGAACATGCGATTCCAGATCTCGTCATAGAATAGAAGAAAAGCTGTTCTTGATTCTGCTGTGTAACTTTTGCCAGCTGAATGCTCCAGAGTAGAGGCCAATTTTGTAGTGAAATCTGTTATGGAGATGTTTCCAGCCCAAAAGAATCATACTGAAATCCTCTGGTCATCATGATTGAGCCACAACAAAAAATACAATATGTGAGCTGGGCATCATGGTAGGAACCCAACTTTACATATTTTTTAATAGTAAAAAAAAAATCCATTCTGCCATTGTACTGCTCTCCTCTTTTATAGACCAGGCACACTCTTTGCATTGTCTGTTTATTATCCCACCACTAGATGGAGAGTGCAAGGAAAGGACCACACTTTTCTCAGACATATCCTTAGGACCTGGCACAAAGAAGTCATTCAGCAAATGCTGCATGAAGAAATAAGATTTCAGTTTCCCTAATAGCTAAAAGGATGTATAATACCGGTGCTAAGACCAAGAGTTGGTTTCATATGCTCGTAATTGTAGGTTTGAAAATAAGGAGCTACTTTATACAATATTTTTATATAAGCGTGTTGAATACCTGAGTAACTTTCAAAGTAAAAGGTTATAGTTATGGGATATTCAGTCTGGCAGGGACTTAAAATCTGTAGTAACTCAATCCACTTAAGAACATTCCCCTGCTCTTCTCAGCTAGCCATATACTAAAAGGGGTGAGTGTGGGTGGGGGAAATAACCCTTTATAAATCTTAGTTTGTATGTCTTTACATCAAGTTGCTGACTTGCCCACCCTTGCTGTTTTATTGCTCTAGAGGTGTGGTGGGTACTAGCCTGAGGAGGGGAGCCTGATTGGAGACACAGCTCCATGCTGTTTTCTGTCTTGAGGTTTTCCTTCATAATGCAACACTTCCAAATCTAGTATTTTCTCATATTTGGGTCCATGCATAATGATGTCCAAGTGTCTTTTCTCCCGGCCTTGTCATCTTCTTCCCTGGCAGTGCCCTGTCCGCCAATTTAAAATAACATTATAAGGTTTCCCTCCGCCTCCCCCAGAAAACTGTTTCCCTGCCCCTTCCTTCCTCATGTGTGCTACTTGTCGTGAATGCTTGAATTTCAAATCTTCAGAACAAGTTGAAAATGTGTAACATCTTCCCAGAAGGTAAAAGAGGAAATGTGTGTCTGTGGTTGTTAGCGCTGAATACCATGAGGCCAGCATCGTTACAACTCCCTCTCCCTGGAAGTAACTGCAAAACATCTGAAAGGCGGACAGGGAGCAGAATCCATAGTGAGTGTGGTGCACCTCGGCTCTGAGGTATCCAGTTATGGATGTGATGTTCTTTTCAGACTTTACAAGGATGTTATGCCCTTGGAGAAAGGCCACTGAGAGAAAATGTAAACTTCGAAAGTCTTAGTACTAATTAATATGGTAGTAGTTGATGGAGGCTTAATCTGTAAAGGTTGCAGTTCGGCTAATCTGTTAAAAAGCCATGGGTTACTTCTAGTTGCCAGGGATGTTCCTGGGAAAATGTTCCGTAAAGCCACTGCTCTCTATAACTCAGCTGCCTTCATCTGGACTCCACAGGGCTCGGTTTGGCTGTAGCTTTCCATTAGACGAGTTGTGATCCTATGAATGTCACATCTAGTCTTGGAAGCTGTAGTTTTAAGATTTCAGTAAAGCCCTAGCTGGTTTTTCTCAGTGGTTGGAGCATTGGACCTCCAACTGAAGGGCTGTGGGTTCCATTCCGGTCAAGGGCAGGTACCTTGGTTGCATGCTGGATTCCCGGTGTTGGTGGGGCAAGTGCAGGAGGCAACCTATAGATGTGTCTCCCTGACATCAATGTTTATCTTCCTTTCTCTCTCCCCCTCCCTACCACTCTCTCTAAAAATCAATGGAAAAGATACCTTTGGGTGAGGATTAACAACAACAACAAAAAAGATTTCAGTAAAAATAGGAGCTAATGATGCTTTGTTATTTTAAGATCAGAATGGAAAGTTTGAGCAGAATTAAGAACCACATAAAACAGGATCCTTTAGAATCATTAAGTCATTTTTTTTAAAAGATAATTCATTGAGGAAATGATTTCTTCTTCCAGAACACTGGCGTCGTCCCCATGTCTATGCCACAATCTCTGTTATCAGAGTCAGGCCTTCAGTCAGCCACCTGTAAATTTGGTCTTCACTGTTGTTGCACCTGATTGAAAGGATTTTTATTAGTGATGTCCAGGTAATAAGGATGCAGAGAGCTTTAGAAAGTTCCTGCTAACAGTCAAATAGTGAGCTTTGGCCTAGTTAGCGCCTCCACAGCAGCAGACTGGATTGTGAGCTCATTGGCAGGGGCGGGTTGTGGGTCACTGTGGAGAGGCCATGTTTCCGTTGCCTGTGGCTGGGAATAAGTGTAGCAGGGCCATTAGAAAACACCCTGTGGTTGAGTTTTGACTTAGAGCCGTTTTAAAATGCCAAACAGACTGAATTCATAGGCAACTAGTTTGAATGAGACCAGATGCAATGCAAGAGCATATGCATGCACGTGTGGGAGACTTCCTCTATGGGAGGAACTTGTGGGGGGAGCAGCAGATTGCTAGGTAAACTGACATTTGCCTCAGGCCGTGGATCTCAAAGTGGCCTGGGCCACTTTGCCCCTGACAGAGGATATTTGGCAATGCCTGGAGACATCGTTGGTTGTCACAACTGGGAGAGGGACTGAGTGCTACTGGCATATAATGGATAGAACCAGGGGTGTGTTAAGTGTCCTACAATGCACAGAACAGCCCCCACAACAAAAGAATTGTATGGTCCAAAATGTCACTAGTGTTGGAGTTGAGAAACCTTGACTCAGACCCTCCGTTTTTGTGGTTTTCAGTGATAAACTAGTCTGTCTTGGTGGAAGGTGCGATGGTAAGCTGCAGGTCTGAGTGGGAAGAGAAAATAAGGACAGCGATAGATAAAAGAAGTGTCTGGGTTGTTTGAAAATTAACTATTTGGGCCATGTCCCATTTGTATCCAAACGAATATTTGGGATTCTGTCTTTATCTTTATGTGTTTGGGAAGACTAAAAAGTATGTGGGCCATGGCTTTCGTGTTAAAGGATCTGAGTGTTTCTTTCATAGAACCTGTATTAGCTTCTTATTGCTGCTGTAACAAATTACTACAAACCTGGTGCCTTAATACAACTCAAATTTATTATCTTATAGTTCTGTAGGCCAGAAATTAAACATAGATCTCACCATGCTGAAATCAGGGTGTCAACAGGGCTGTATTCCTTATAGGGACTCCAGGGGAAAATGCATATCATTGTCTTGTCCAGTTCCTAGAGGCCACCTGTACTCCTTGGCTTGTGGCCCTCTTTCTCCATCTACATAGCCAGCAATGTTGCTTCTCCTGTACTTTTCTCCCACGATCTCATCTCCCTTTGACTCTGTTCTGGTGTCTCCTTTCACTGTTAAGGACCCTCTGGTTACATTGGTTCATTTGTACTCTCTCCTTATCTCAAGATTCTTAATTTAATCACATCTGTGAAATCCTTTCTTCCATGGAAAGTAACAGTCACAGGTTGTGGGCATTAGGCTGTATGCATCTTTGGGGTGGAGGGTTATCCTGCCTACTGTGGAACCCAAAGCATTTGCCAGCAGCACGTTTCACTGACTTGAGGTAGGTAGTATTGAAAAAGAAGGGTTGTAAAAATGGGTTGAAATAATCCCGTTTTCAGCGCTGCAATTTCAGTGTTTTAGAAGCAGTTTTTATTTTAGGTGATATAGTGTGACACCAAAAACATTTGGAGGATGTTGAAGGTAACCGTTAAAGCTGGCAAAGACATATTCCAATAAGAGAAAACAAGGTGGAGGAAACTATAGACAAGGGGCTCAAAAACTTGAACGTTTAACTAGTATTCACTTGGGGGGAAGGGGAAGCTTGTTTAAAATTCAGATTCCTGAATCTGAGAGCCTAAGTAGGGTGGGGCCCTGGGGTTTCATTTTTGTTGAGCACTCTCCTGTGATGCATTTAACATGAAAGGTTCTTGGATCACACTTTGAGAAATAAAACAACTTTTACTATATATATATATCCTATATAATAAAAGCCTAATGTGTAAACTGTCCCCTCGACCAGGAGTTGGGAGTTTGACCAGTGGGTGGGGCCAGCTGGCCAACTTCCAGAGGCCCCTCCCCCCAGCTGACCCTGCCCCAGCCAGCAGTGGCAGGAGGCAGCTAGGGGAAGGGAGGCCCCAGCCAGCAGCCAGCATCCAGTAGCTGGCAGCCCATAGCGACCCTTCCAGTGCACAAATTTCATGCACTGGACCTTTAGTGTGTGTGTGTGTGTGTGTGTGTGTGTGTGTGTGTCCCGTAAAATGAAACCATTGCATAACACTGATGTTAGAGGACAAAATAAGTTAAGTATATTACATTTTTGACACTCTTGTTATTTCAATTACATTTGGTGGGAAATGTTTTTTTTTTTTTTTGGCCATATCTTAATCTTTGTTATATTAAGCCACACTATTTTAAAATTTGTAATGACTTTGACCATTGATTGTTCTTGTTAAGACTGTCATTTTCTTTGTGTGATTAATTGTTGTGTTGATATAGATGCGATTTTGGCTTATTAATCATCAGTAAATGGAAATGCCAGTGTTTCTGAGTCTTTATAAAATCAGCTATAGCCAGGCTATCATTAAGGGTTTGTTTGGAAGCTTAGCAATAACATAGGTGAATTCCTTAACATACAGCAGTTAATAAATGCTAACTCTAGAGACAGATGGATTAGTTTGAGCTTTTCCTTTCATTTTAGGAATACAGTTCAGAATTCCCACCATGTAGTCTGTAAGACCTACCTTCTCTGTGCACTGGGCCTCTAATATATATATATATATATATATATATATATATATATATATATATATATATATATATATTTCTTCCCGAGACTCTCTCCTGCAAGAAACAGCTTCCCCTCCTGACATTCCATAGCTCTTCTCTTATTTTCTTACCTTATGGCAAAAAGTTGTGTCATTTGCTTACATGCTCTCTTCCCAGATGAAAAATTACCCTCCTGAGGCATGATCCATATCAAATTATTTTTATTTCAGACAAAAGCCAGGAGAATTTCTTTCCAAAGTACACATTCAATAAGTGTGGTGGTGATTTCACTAACAGTTAGACAATTAGGTTATCGGGTTACTGTTTTTCCGATATTGTTACTCACTTGTTTAGGAATTTAGAACTTTGCAATGACTTTTATAAAATCAAATTTAAGAAAAGTTATTTACTGCTCTAGCCCATTTGGCTCAGTGGGTAGAGCGTGTCTGCCTGTGGACTGAAGGGTCCCAGGTTTGATCCAGTCAAGGGCATGTATCTTGGTTGCAGGCTCCCTAACCGTGGTTGAGTACATGCAGAAGGCAACCAAATGATGTGTCTCTCTCATATCAATGTTGCTCTTTGTCTCTCTCTCTCTCCCTTCCTCTCTCTCTCTTTAAAAAAAAAAGAGAGAGAGAGGAAGAAAAAGAAAAGAAAAATATTCTTGGGTGAGGATTAACAAAAACAACAACAAAGAAGAATACTTACTAAGTTGTTTGTTTTTTTCTGAAAACTAGCTTGAGTCAATCTACTTGAATGAGATGGTATGTTATCTAGATGACATGTTCCACAAATAACGTCCCAATGAAATATAACACTGAGTTGCTGTTGTGTGGTTGTGGTGAGTAGAAGCAGTTCTTATACATTACTTGGTAAAATTCATATTCATATCTTGTCAGTTTACAGTGAGCCAGAGATTAAAAGTAACATTTGTTTCTGTTTTAGTAACTGCTTTAAAAAAATCCCAAATCATTTCATTTCTTTAGCTTGACTTCGAGTAGTGTTTTTAATATGTGGCCTTTCAAGCAGTAATGAAATGCATCAATGCAACTTGGCAATGCATAACGGGACATGCTTCTAGGATTATTTTTTTAATGATTAAAACTCAGATTGAGTTTTTTTTAAAAACTGACGCAAAATACAGATGAGCCAAGTAAACTCAGAGAGAAATCTGTGAATGAAATGTTGGTCCTTGGCCCTTTGCGTATCCTTCACATCTGTTTTCTCTAGCTCTCTTCTTCCCAGCCCAATCACAACAAAAGGGGGAGGCTAGTGGATCTCAACGTGTAATTTACTGGTGTGTTTCCCACTCCTCCTTCCTCTTCAGTGATCGCTGGAAGAGTGTACGGGAGTTGTGAATGGTTTTCAGTATAGTCATCATGTCTGTGGGTCTGGTGAGTTGATTGGAGGGCCAGGAGAGCAGTTGGAAATCTAGGCGGGGAGGCAGGAGGAGTGGGTGAGAGTAGAGGTAGTAATGCTGGAGGGTGCACAGGTTAGCATTCAAGTAGAACAACCGGGAGGAGATAGAATTGATAGGGTTTGCAACCAGCTGTCTTGTGGAATAAAGAGGAATACAGAGGTATTGATTTTGGTGTTTCCAGTTTGGGCAACTCCGTGATGTCAGGGTACCAACAACAGGCTTAGGGGACACATAAGAGCAATTGGATCCCAGAGTCTCATCACCCAACATTGCTGCACGTTTTTCTTGATCCATTATGTTACCCTTCCTCAGTTGGGGTGGAGAGGGGAAGGGGTGGGTCTTAACTCCAGGCACCTTCAGCTTCAGTTGGGTGATCTGGGGAGTCAGGTGCTCAGAACTGAGAACAGGTGGGTGTGGGCAACACAGATGTGAAAGCAGATGGAGGCATAAGGGAAGTGTTAGTCTAGCATCGTCCTACTGTGTCATATGAAAGACTGTTTTGAGAACATTGCCAGCCTAGGATTGCTCACTTCAGATGTTAAGAGCAATGGGACTCTGGTGTCCACCAAACAAGAGCACCAGCCTTTCCCTAAGTCATGCCCGTGACTCAGAGAGCTTTCTTTTGTGGTGCAGCGCGCTGAGGGGTCTACCAAGACAGAAAAAGAGAACAGTGCTTCATAAACTATAATTACTCCAATGTTGCCATAAGTAAATATTTTAAATATACTAAAATGGCAACATCAGGAAATATGACTAAGAAGTCAATGTGAGACACACCCTTTTCTCCACCTTTGTGGCGTTGAAAATTTCCACCAAGAATGATCTATGCAAAGAAGGCTAAGATCAGGCTGTTGCATTTCAGAGGAAGGCCCGATTTGCATGGTTCTGCAAATCCAGTGATGGGGCTTACCTCTGGGAATCCAGCACTTAAGATAGAGTCTGTCACAGTGATTAGGTGTGAGCCATTACAGTGGCTTTCCTTTCTTAACCTCTGCGCAGAAGTTTGACATGGTTAAAAAAAACACAAAAAACAGGATCGCTCCAATTTATTTGGTTTGCCTGAGGGAAATGGGAGTTTTCTAGGCGACTGAGATGCTGAAGGGCTATTGTTATAATCACTTGATATTAGATTGTATCATTTTATATGAAGTACATAGCATAATTTTTCAAAGAGTAATTACGATGCTAATGGAATGAGCGGGATTCTCCTGTAGTCTGTGGTCCACGGACTTTTTCATATTCTTTAAAAAGCTCTGAGCCAACTGTGGCACTCAGGTTGAAAACAGAGATGCACAGATCCCGCCAATGGGACTTGGGCCTGCAGGTAATGGATGTCATTCAACACAGCTGAGTGTGATGGGTGGATTTCTGGGTGTACATACCCACACACATCTTTTTATTTTTACTTCTTTTGTCAGCAGTTCTTCTAAAATTAGTTCACATTAGGATGGACCTCATTCTTTCGCCTCTGAGAATGTCGCATCAGTGGCATGCAGCTTCCTTCCCAGTGAACACCATTGATTGCAGTATAGACTACTCTTCTCTTAAAAAACAACTACTCTTTCTGCTTGAATTACACCGCTAATTTTGTTTCATGTAGGACAGGAGGGAAAAATGTGTAAAAATCAATCAACATAAACATACATGCCTGTGTCCTTTAGTCTCTGCCTAATGGGAGAAACATAGGAGCAAGCATGCTCTTTTGTATCCAGCACCATGGGAAGTGCCGTGAGAGATTCTCCAGGTCTTGAGACTACCCGCCATCTACTAACGGTTGTGAAAGATGAGACACAGAAATGAAGCAATATTACCCACAGTTGCGGCGTGCAATGTAAGCCCATACTGACGGAGTCCCTCCCAGAGGTCTTATGGGGACAGGGAGAGCTGGAGCGGTTCTGCAACAACAAATGTCTTGAGCCGGGTGTTGGGAAATGATTATGACACATCTAGAAAGGTATTCAACGTTTATTGAATGACTCCGGGTTCGCAGAAGGAAAGGCATCCAGATGGGAGAAATGAGGGTCGGGGGGCGGGGGGCAGGTGCAGCAGGAACAGTCTGACCTGAGGGAGTGCAGGGTGTAGAGAGCACCTGGAAAGGCTAATTAACACGACCTCCCTGCCTTCGGTGCCTCGCAGGGGACAGGCCTTCCCATTGTCCTTGTTGCAGTGATGTGTTTGCAGAGAAAAGAAAGAGTTCATACAGGCTGGGGGAACGGTGGGTTTTGTTTACAGAACGTGATTGCCAGTGCTCCTGCCTCATGACCTTTTAAGAATCAAAAGATTGGCCTTCACAGCACCCAGCATATCTTTTGAGAGAGACTTCTTCTTTCTGGCTGTTTTGGGGAGGGAATCACTAAGCGGCTTGTTACTCTAAAAGGCAGTCATCCCCCCTTATCCACAGTTTTGATTTCTGTGGTTTCAGTTATTTGGGGTCATCCGTGATCAGAAAATATTAAATTGAAAATTTCAGAAATAATCAACTTATACATTTTAAATTGCATGCCATTCTGGATTTAGGATGGTGAAATCTCTCCTTGTCTTTTCCCATCCTTGCCCTGGATTTGAATCACCCCTTGGTCAAGTGTCTCTATGACCTATAACCCCACACACCCACTCCCTACCCCCAAATTAGTCACTCAGCTAACTACCGTATTTGCCGGCGTATAAGACGACTTTTTGGCCCTGAAAAATATGCCTCCAAGTGGGGGGTAGTCTTATACGGCGAGTATATAACAAACTGTATTTTTTGTGGAAATGTTAGGGGGTCGTCTTATACACCCAGTCGTCTTATATGCCGGCAAATACATATTTTTCAGTGCCAAAAAATCGTCTTATACGCCGGCAAATACGGTAGGTTATCAGACCCACTCTCCAGGTAACCCAGTGCTTGTGTTCAAGGAAGCCTTATTTTATTTCATAATGGCCCCAAAGTGCAAGGTTAGGGAAGCTTACTTTATGAGAACAGGTGAAAGTTCTCAAGTTATTAAGGAAAGAAAAAAAAATACAAAGATGGCTAAGATCTCTATCTGTGAAATTGTGAAGAAGGTACAAGATATTCCTGCTAGTTTTGCTGTTGCACCTCAAACTGCAGTACTTACAGCCACAGTGTATGATTAGTGTTTAGTTAAGATGGGAAAGGCATTAAATTTGTGGGTGGAAGACTTCAGCAAGGGATTCCCAAAGTGAGTGACACCAAGCCATGTACTGCAAGTAAGGGATATTACACAGATCCAGGAGTAGGATGGGCATGTAATCATCTCTCATCTCACTTTTATTAAAAATAGTATAATGAAAGTATCCACCACCTGGGATGATTGTAAGGCTAAAGGAGATAATGTAATTTGGAGGATTAATAATCAAATATTAGCTATTGTTGTTGTTGTTGTTATTACTAGAGGGCCGGTGCATGAAAATTCATGCACTGCAGGGGGTGTACATTAATATCCCAAATTAACTAGTGTTGGTTAGTAGTTCCTTTTATTTCTTAACTAATTAGTGGTTTGTAACTGCATAGTTTCTTCATTAACTGATTTCATGAAACAGGTCTTTTTGAATGTCTGTCAGGATGCTTACAAAGTTCATTGTCTTCATTTAAAACAAATCCTTACTAGATTATTAACGCCTAGGTTGGAAGAAAGTATTTACTAAAGAAGTCTAAAAACTACACCTTTCACAGATTCCTACCTGGTAGAATTCAAGTAAACAGATGTGTTCTTCAGAGCTAACCCTGTCCTACTGTCTCCTCATGGTTCATGTCAGGGCCATGGGTAAACAGCCCTTGTTGGGTTGGACCCGAAGGTCTGCTAGAGAGCTAGGCCCGGCTAGACTTGCATAAGCCAAGGGAAGGAAGGCAGTTCCGTTCTGTGGGAGGGGTCTGTAGAGCTTAGAAGGTCTGCTCAGTCAGCAGTGGTCACTCTGAGAACCTGGAAAGACATTTGGGACCTGTGAAAGGTGCTCTGCAAGGTGAAAACTATTGTTATAACAGTACTCAAACATTATTTACCTATTTATTCCCATTCTCTCACAAGTGTATGGTGGAGTTTTTCAGAGGCAAAATTATGTGTGATGATGTGAATGAAGTGTGTCCATTTGAAAGACCTGCATACCTCAGTGAACTGGTCTTATTTTCCAGGTGATTGTGCCTGGTGTGACAAAATCCTGCATGGTAAAATGTCCTAAGTGCAAGATAAACCAATGAATTTTAATATGAAAGATTACAAGGAGCCCATTGAAATGTTTCAGATCCCAAATTGCCCTATCCTTTAAGAAACTACCACTTGTCAAGTATTGGTGTAATAGGAAATAATTTCCACAGTTAGCTCAAAATGAAGGCCCTCCCCCCCTTACTTCAAATAATATATCATAGCAAATTGAATTTAGAGACACATTTGAGAATTTCATTGTTTTCTGTTAAGACAGACATGAAAGACATTTACAGAAATGTAAATTAGTATCATCCTTCTCACTAACTTTTCTATTTTGAAGAATGTTGTCATTTTTCCATAAAGATATGCCATTTTATGTAACATGCAGTGTGCATAATTATTTATACTAAATGAGTTATTATAAATATAAATATAAATATAAATGGGCCAAAATGCATACTCTCTTCCCTCCTAGAGATTTGAAATACATACCAATACATCAACAACCCTCAAAAGTGTTTCCCAAATTTATTTCAACCTTTATAATCCTCTTTTTATCTTTGGCATAATGTAATGTTCCACAGTGGACTATAGCATCCCATAGAACACACTGGCTAATGTATGATATATGCTACTCTCTATTTTTCAAAAATAAAAAGCAAGATTTAGCAGGTACTTTTCTTCAAATCCATGCTTTATTAAGAAGGTGGCCCATAAAAGTTTACCAGCTAACCTAATTCTCTTTTTAAAAAGAAAACCACTCACATTTCATCCTATTATACTATTTTGCTTATAGTCTTCAAAGCTGTTTCCACTTATGTTTCCAAACTCATATGTTTTAAAAACCCTGTTTTGGATATTTCTGTGTGTTAATTAGTAGCATCTGCTCCTGTGTCATAAAACAAAGTGATCCCGTCCCACACTGATTGCCCAAATTGCAGGTTAAGTCCTGGCAGCCTAGTGGTGGAGCTATTACTACTGTTCGGTATTTTTAAATGGCAAAAAATACCGTTCATGATGCATCACATGCCTCTATAAAACACAGTCGCTTTTTTGTAACAGAAGGACTTACAAATGGCAGTGGATTTTGTTGTATTTTTATGATATTTTCTTTCCAGTCCTTGGGTTTCCATTGGTTGTGGGCACAACGCTAACAGTTAAGGCAAAAGTGTTCCACAGAATGAAAAACATGCTCCTGGCGGCTAAGTGCTGGCATTCCCCTTCCACAAAACAGGGCGATAAAACAACCAGCAAGCTCCTTTCTGACAACAGTGCCATTCTAAATCTGTCTCAAGGTAGAAGTGTGGAGATCATTTCTTTCGCTTTCTGTGCTACATGTGTCTGTCAGGCCAAGAGTGGGAAAGTCTTGATTTGTGATGATAATTAAAGGGACAATAGCCATTGTACTGTGTATAGTTCAAGAGCTTTTTGATGGTTTGGCCTTGCTTAAAAACTTAAATGAAAACTTACTTAAAAACTTAACATTGTTTAAGTCCTTAGTGACTTTCCATTGCAACTTTGCTGCTGCTTCTGCTTATAACTGTTCAAAAAAATTATCAAAGAAATGCTTATAAAATATTCTCATCATTTAAAAAATTTAAACAGAAATTTCTGTGGCTGTCTTATTCAATATCTTGTTTTTTAAAAAAAACCACTGAGTAATTTTTGGGAGAACTCTTTACGTGTGCCAAAGGACACTCAGCCTGTAGGAATACCTATTGGAGCATTTGCAGACTGCACTGAAGATTCTCTCAGAGTTAAATTAGTCAGATTAACCAGCCTGAAATGAAAGGACCATGCTCTCACACAGCAAGAGACCACCTTCCCATCTTTTTTAAAAATATATTTTTTATTGATTTTAGAGAGGAAGGAAGAGGGGGAGAGAGATAGAAGCACAATGATGAGAGAGAATCATTGATTGGCTGCCTCCTGCACACCCCACACTGGGGATCGAGCCTACAACCCAAGCATGCCCCCTGACCTGAAATCGAACTGTGATCTCCTGGTTTTTTGGTCGACGCTCAACCACTGAGCCATGCCGGCCAGGCTTCCTTCCAACTTTTTTGACAGTTGAGTATAGATCGTGGTATATTGGGGAAATGCAAAACAGAAGAATTGTGGAGCTCTATGGCGGTTAAGAAGTTGGGGGAAGATGCACATGGGCCATTGTCCGTATGAACTAGAGAAGGGAGCACTTCTTGCAGTGGCTCTCAATGCTCAGGCATATCTGTGAATGCTTCAGGCCCCTGCTGTTCTTTCCTCCTTTCTAGACTTTGGGTCTTATCTCTTTATAACGTCACCTGGCAAACAAGAATGGGAGGGCAAAGGAGAGGAAAGGCAAGCGGTTTGTTTTGTTGGTGACTAGCAGACTGCTGAAAAGTTTGCTGAAGAAGGGAAGTGTATTGAACCTCTGCTTAAAATGAGGAGTGCAGAATTTTCAGTGGTTTTCTTTGGATAAAAATTGTCTTGTTCTTGTGGGTCTATGTGTAATCGAGGGCCAGCTATAAATCACAAAATAAATCACTTCCAACTCCTTCACCTTGACAGGGATAAAAATGGAAAATCTTGTCATTGAGACGGTCCTTTTTTTCCCCCTTTCTCCTCTACAAATAGTATAAGCCTCTGGGCATCAGACTTTGGCAGCCAGTGGAGGACCCTGAGCTAATAATGGAGCTGTTCTGCTTCTCCAAGTTAGATTTTGCTCTACTTGGTGACAAGAATTTAATCCCAAAATGAATTTCTTTCTTCAGGGCAGAAACAAAACAGAAAAAGAGAGAGTGTGTGTTTTCAATACCATGAAAAGGTGTTGTGCTTCTGATAAACTTTTCAAAACAACACCACATTCCATTCTGTTCAACAACCTTATGTCCAGTAAGAATCAATGGGCATGAGCAGTTAAACCTCGAGTCTAGTTAAGGCACAAATTAACTTGCTGTGTGACTTTAAGAGGGCCAGCAGCTTTATTTGCAGAAGAATTTTGAACTGGATGGCAAAAACCCTTCCTATTCTAGAATACCAAGATACAGACCTGGTAACATATAAGAGAAAGGCAACAGTTTATTTTTAGTAAAACAAGATTGGTATCAGACAGTAACTGGCAGTGGGCTTGCTTTAAATCCTCCTCTTCTCTCCAAATTCTGTTTTTACCAAAACTGTAAACTAGAGACAGTTTGTCATGCTTTGAACTTCCTGGCTTATGTTGATTCCTATCAATATGTTCCTGTTATACTTATGAGTGGGAGCTGATTACATTTCATGAAAAGTGCTCAGGAAACGAATCCAATGGTTATAACCCCACCTTTGGTCAGAATTGTTAGAATTGAGACAAGAAAGAAAGACGGTCCTTGTCAGGCAGGCGCTCCTCCCGCTAGACTAAAAATATAATGGTCTTATTCTCCACTCACTTGTTTAAACATTAACCAAGAGCCGCGCTCTCCTCCTCCTCCAAGGTTTTAAGTGCCTCCATGAACTTAACCACAGTTATATACAACCCCCCAAAGTCCTTTTCAAACATGTCGAGTGTTCTATAAAGCAATAGCTTCAGAAGTCTTTCAAGGAACTCATTTTGCATACAGCAGCCTAGAGAGGCATAAAAGTATACCAGCTTCACCGCTAGGTTGTTTGATGATGAGGTCTTGGTGATTGCCCAGGTACCTCTGGAGATGCATGGAGTGTAGATGCACAGTAGGAAGCAATCAGGGAGTTAGAGAACTGGGGGACAGCCAACGGACTTTCAGAATAGCCGAGGAAGAGCTCATAGAAGGCTGAAAAAGGATGCACACATCTTTTGAGGAC
This sequence comes from Vespertilio murinus, assembly GCA_963924515.1. NCBI lineage: Eukaryota > Metazoa > Chordata > Mammalia > Chiroptera > Vespertilionidae > Vespertilio > Vespertilio murinus. Next base: position 76,003,164 of record OZ004706.1, read on the forward strand.
AGCTTCCAAGAGCTCAAAAGGGCATTGTCAGAAAACAAACAGTGGGGTGGATTTGACTAAGCATCTGGAGCTAGAACAACGCCCTGTGACAAGTGAGCGTTTTTGAAACTCTCAGGCAGAAGAGAACTTTTCAGAGCGACATTGTCACACACACACAGTTCGAAGGCGTAGGCTCTGCCAGCTGCTCTGAGTGGGGTAAAGAGGCATGCATATTTTAACCGTTCATTTCATATTCAGTGTGTTAAGTACATGCTGCTTTCCAACTTGGGTGGAGAAGGTCTTGATCAAGATTTTTCAAGAGCCAGAACGAAAACATTAATTTCTTGTTTGCAATGGAATATTTCTTCTCTCTTATACTTTGTTTTGTTCAATCCCATTAGCCCTTTATTTAAAAATATTCATAGTATTTCACTCAGTCTGACTTTAATGGGCAGAATCAGGTGGATTTTAATTTAAAACAAAATTCTACTTTCTAATCCTAATAAACTGCATTTTAGTATCTTTAATTATTTAAACATAAGGAATCCTTATTTATTTATTTATTTCAATTGGTAAACTTGAAACTTTGCAGGCACATTCCCACTGGTGTATAATTTTTAGCACCTATCCAGAGAGTGCTTTGTTTTTTCTTTTCTGCTCTCCCCCCATCCAGTATTTTAGGGTACCATATGTAGATCTGTTGCCCGATAGCTTCATCCTGGTAATTAATATGCTTGTTTGAGGTTATAAAATATACATCTGACAAAAGCCAGGGATTTCCCCCTGAACATCTACTGACTGCTTCAAGTGGCATTCTCATTCTGAGTTGGTGTTTTGTTTTGTCTTATTGCAGCATATTGGAGCAAAATGAAAGAGTTTATTTTGAGACCTCCAAATTAGTGCTGCCCCAGACCATGAGCAAGAGAGAAAGTGTGGACTTCAGCGTACACGAATGGTCTTGAAACACAAGTGGTTTTGGGTAAGTCGTCTGAAAGACTTGGCCTTACATTTCATCAGTCACCATTTATTTGGTGTCCCAGGACATCTTATTCAAGTTCATGGCTATTTCTCTATAGCCCAAGGCACAGGATGTTTGCGAAAGCTTTGTTCTATTGAAGGAGAGCAATGAAATTTACTTAGTTGTGTTTGTTTCTCCCATGTGCAGAACAATAGGATCTGAGTAGAATGCATTTTTCATTAGAAAAAGACCAAAAAGAGAAAGAGAAAAAAAATCCAAACAACCACACACACACACACACACACACACACACCCCTCAAGCAAAGTAACTACATTTCCACGTACTTCATTTTATCTGAGAGCATAAGACAGTGGTTCCCAATGTGGGCACATGCCCTATGGGGGCGAGGGTGGGATGGCACACAATTTGACTTTTAAGGGGGGCAATTTGAGAATGAGTTATTAACTGATTTTTTTTGCATTTCTTATGGTTCTAGGGGCCTCATATACAGTATATAAATATATATTGTGACATATTTACAAATTTCAGTTCTCTATTATATGTTTTGAAACTTTATTTGCTATTTTTATATCACTTCATATTATTTTTAAAGTTTCTTAGTGATTTCTTCTTCAATACTTAAGCTGTTCTTTCATTCTTTTATTTTTCTCTTTCATGGATGCCATGTGCTTTGGAAGCATGTTAAGATCAAGTTAATGGCCTTTTAGGCATCCTCCACATGAATAGGAGTTCACTTTTTGAATAATAGGAATTATATGTCACAAAGGGGGCATCAGAATTATAGAGATGCTTAGATGGGGGATGGCTGAAAAAGGTTGGGAAGCACTGGCATAAGGTATTCATCATACAAGAGACCTCAGATTCAATTTGATGGCAAGTTTGTGACCCTGTAATGAAGTATTGGGATGGGCAAAGATGAGAAGCATTGGGAGTTTCCAAGTCCTGCTCAACAAATGTTTATTGGGCACCTTTTAACTAAACATGGTACCCTGAATGACAGTCTTGGTTTGGAGTGAAATTTAAACACTCTGAACTATAAATAAACAATTTCAAACCACATACCAAAATAATGTGGACTTCCAAGAAAGATTTGTCAGCCTAGCTCATTGTATTTTTTGGAAACGGAGTCCCTAGGAGGAAGCCCAGTCTGCCCACCTATTTCGGTGACCTCGGACAACTTACTCATCTTCTTGGAGTGAGTCGCCTTAAAAACAGGAGGACATGCCTCGGGGATCACCATAGTCTTATGCAAATTTAAAATTCAACAGCCCACCTAATTAAGTTAATTGAATAATTATATTGTTTGATTGATTTTTGGTCCACAGAATTTACAATAATGAGGGACAAAATTAAAGAAATTCTAAAGCACATGATTTTAGCAAAATACCAGATGCTGACTGGAATTGCTGTTTGGATTTTTGCTCAACAGACTTTTCAGATGACCCTAGTGCAGTGGTTGGCAAACTCATTAGTCAACAGAGTCAAATATCAACAGTACAACAATTGAAATTTCTTTTGAGAGCAAATTTTTTGAACTTAAACTTCTAACATCACTTCTTCAAAATAGACTTGCCCAGGCCGTGGTATTTCATGTAAGAGCCACACTCAAGGGGTCAAAGAGCCGCACGTGGCTCGCTAGCCGCAGTTTGCTGACCACTGCTCTAGTGGGTCATCTCTGCAAAGGAGCTCTAAGATCAGTCCATGTGGAGAAAAGGGTCAGGCGCAAAGACCCTTCTGCCTCTGGCACTGATCTTGTGAGCCAGCCCTTGGGTCAAGCAGGCCTTGCCCTGTCTGTGGTTAGTAATTCATTCCTTGCAGCACAGTGTTCAGTGAATATCATATTTGAAAACATGTGATAGGCTTGTGTTGAATGATTGTCCTTTTGGTTGGGGATCTGTTTCCTTCTGCACTTGCTCTCACCATGTTATGGGTTACCTGCCAGTCCTTGAACCTCATAGAGTCCCAAAACTTGAGCCATAGAGCCCCAATCTTTGTTTTATATTGATGGCTCAGATATCACTTGTTAGCAGGTGGCTGCCTCAGAGTGGTACATTATTTGGGTTTCATAACGGCATTTTTTTCCCTCTTACAAATGTTAAATTATGAAGTGCAGGATACCACATGCAGGCCACAGAATAAAATTGCAAACTGTGTTATCCGGCAATGCCAGTTTTATAATTCTCCTATTGACACTGCCCTCCCTGCAATCAACATCAGAAGCTTCTCTACCTGGTCAGCAGTGTCTTCTATCTCAGGCTAGCTTTATTTAGGCTGCAGGTGTAGCCACCGTGGCAGGCTGAAGCAGGAGATTTGGTTAAGACGGTGGTCAGCACACTGCGGCTCGCGAGCCACATGTGGCGCTTTGGCCCCTTGAGTGTGGCTCTTCCACAAAATACCACGACCTGGGCGAGTCTATTTTGAAGAAGTGGCATTAGGAGAAGTTTAAGTTAACATTTGGCTCTCAAAAGAAATTTCAATCATTGTACTATTGATATTTGGCTCTGTTGACTAATGAGTCTGCAGACCACTGGGTTAAGATGATTGCATGGGGCTGTCCCTTCCTCTCCAAGTTCTGCCTGACCCCTAAGCCTGACTCTCCTTCACAAAGTCTTAACTGAATGCTCACGGCTTCACTGCCCACGCTTCTCTGTGAACTCCCATAACACGTAGAGCTCGCATCAAAAACGAATGCTTGGCGCTGCCTTGCTTTTGGGAGGTTGCCCTCATTCCAACTGGTTGCAGACTGCTTGAGAGCAGGAGTCAGATGGTAGCCGGTGTTTCTCCAAAGTAGTCCAGCTCCAGGGCCTCCTGATAGAGCCACCTGGCTGCATGGGTTGAAGGTGCAGATTCAGCAGCACCAGGCTGGATGAGTCAGAGTTGCTGGAGATGCTGAGCCCAAGAAACTCACCGCAGATCTCTCTCTCTTGCACACTGAGGTTTCCTAACGACTGGGTCTGCTTCCTCACCCTCCTCGTTGCCTTCTCACCCGCAGCACAGGGCCCAAGTCTCAGCTCATCGGAGCTGCCCAGGAAATACTTGCTTGTTGATCTGAGCATCATCAAACCATGATGGTTGCATTCGCTCTTCAAAGGGCCTCTCCATTCAGGATGTGGAGTCAGCATATTCTCTGAACCCTTAAAAACCTCAGTTTATTTACATGTGTAGTGTTCCCCCCAGGCCCAAGGCTCTTTTATGTCCCTTTCTCTTCAACCACTCACCCTGGCTGTCCTCAGTGATAGTGTTTCCCCCTGCCTACAGCGATTCGGCAGGAAAAGCAGGTCCAGGGAACTCATCTGGAGTGACAGGGTAGCAGAGATCTGAGGATGGCGGTGCTGTGGTATCCAGAAGCCTTATCCTTGGCCCCAAAGCCACACCTGCTGCCCTTGGCAGATTATTTTGAATGAGATTTCCTTCAGCTGTTAGGGCTCGCAGGTGGTAAGTTTTGGTGGCCAGAGAGCAATCCCATGGCTGAAAGAGATAAAGTTAAGCTGCAGTGGACACACATCAAAGCACCCGTGGTGGCAGTGGCAGGATTCGAATTGATGTTAGCAGACTGCAGGGGCATCTCCTGGTCCCCCCTTTCCCTCCCTCCTGGCTCCAACAAGGGCAAGCCTGGCCTTGGATGATGCTAAATAGATTTGCAGGGTGTCCTTGCTCCTGAATGCCCTTGCTGGTGGCTGCAGCCCTGGTAGTAGATATGACGGTTAGTTCAAGTGGAAAACCAAACAGAAGAACTCAGAAGCCCAGCCAGCCTATAAAGGAACAAGTCGAGTAATCTGGAAATTTATTAGCTGTTCAGGTAACCACAACCCAGTGCATTCAACCTTTTCCTGAAACTTTTCTTTGGCTCTTGCCTCTTCACAGTTTTCCTCAGAGAGGTTGTGCGGATACTGAATGGAGTGTGTTAAAAGGCGCACTCATGCATAGTGACTGGAAAGCATCCTCTTCTGGGTCTGCATCGAGTTTTAACAATGGGAGGCAGTGGAAAGGTGTAACTGAGTGGATCTGGAACCGGCTTTTTCTCAAGTTCTCAACTAAGGGAAGGAAGAACAGTAGGTTCCCAAAGCAGTGTTAAGGGCAAAAAATGATTTAAAATATATATATATATATATATATATATATATATATATATATATATAATTGATTTTTTTACAGAGAGGAAGGGAGAGGGATAGAGAGCTAGAAAGATCGATGAGAGGGAAACATCAATCAGCTGCCTCCTGCACACCCCCCACCGGGGATGTGCCCACAACCAAGGTACATGCCCTTGACCGGAATCGAACCTAGGACCTTTCAGTCTGCAGGCTGACGCTCTATCCACTGAGCCAAACCGGTTTCGGGGGGTGGGGGGGGAGGGAGAGGCTTTTTAACATGTGCTTTATGGAGACCTGGCTAGATTTTCCTCTGCACAGCTTCTTCCAGCTGGGCGGTGAGGAGAGGGCCGCTTTTGTGGTGCAGGAGGTGGGTGCACAGTCTGTTGGCTCTGGAAGGGAGGTGCACAGTTGTTGATGTAAATATCTTTGAGTCTTTCAGGTAGAGAAGTAAGGAGGGAAAAAATTAAAGAAATTATAAAGCACATGATTTTAGCAGAATACCAGATGCTGGCTGGAATTGCTGTTTGGCAGCCTTCAGCCGTGCATGGAGCATTTCCTTAGCAGTAGCCATCCGCGTTTGGCAGAGAGAAAAATTGGTTCTAAAAGAGCATTTGTCTGGTTAGAAACGACTATGTCACTTGTCCTGCTGACCATGAGGCCCCCCGGAGCACTGCAGGATTTCCAAATGGTCACTTAAATCCCGGGTGCTGCTTTCTCAAGGCAGATACAAGGAATGAAAGAGCCAGGCCCGTGTCTTCCCTGAAGGTCATCGTTAGAAAGCTCTTCAATGCTTCCCAGCTCAGGGCAGTCAGATACCCATCACGTACCTGAGCCTGCGTTCCGTAAAGCCTACCCAGCATACGCCTTCTGTGAAATGTGTTATAGCCCGCTCCTCCTGCCGATGCTATCGCGAGCTAATTGCATCAGTCCTTCAGAGGAGCCTGTGGTTTGGTATAACTGTGAGTAAAACCACACCGGTTGAGGAAATGCAGTGCATTGTCTTATAATAGGCATCATCAAAACAGATGTTGGTTTACTTGGAAGATATCTTTCCTTGGTGACAGTTTGAGAGCTTTGAAGGGAGGTGTTTGATGTGCATCAAAATAAGTTAGAATTGAACTGCCACGTTGGCACACTGTCGGAGTGAAAACAGAAACTCTCGCCAGTATTTGTTCCCGAACATGCTCTCCCCTAAGGCATCATCATGCCATGACATCATTGTCAACTCTGCTCTGCAGACCACTATCTGGGCTCTCTCTTTCTTTCCTGAGTTAAGACATTGGCTTCCAACTTCCTCCAAATATCTTTAATTGGATGTCATATAGGTGCCTCCACCTTGAGACCAAACCTACAAGGTCGCTTTCATGGTTCCTTGTTTAGCCAGTCATTGATGTCCAGCCAGTCATTGGTGCTGGACACCATCTCCTCTTCCTATGTAAGTTCATCCCTTGACCACATGCTGTAGTTTTACATGTTAAATATTTCTTCTACTCTTCTTCCGCCCCCTTGCCGTTGTTCTGTTTCAGGCCATTAGCATCACGTGCCTGGACTACTGCAGCCACTTCCAAAAGAATCCACTTGCTTTAAGCCCTTCCTGTGTTATATTCATCCCACTACGTTGAGAATTATTTTCCTAAAGAAATGATGATTGGCTGAAACTGGTTTGACTCAGTGGATAGAGCGTCGGCCTGCGGACTGAAAGGTCCCAGGTTCGATTCCGGTCAAGGGTATATACCTTGGTTTTGGGCACATCCTCAGGAGGGGGTGTGCAAAAGGCAGCTGATCAATGATTCTCTCTCATCGATGTTTCTAACTCTCTGTGCCTCTCTCTTTCTCTCTGTAAAAAAATCAATAAAATATATTTTTTTTTAAAAAGAAATGGGTGGTTGAATTATTGCCATTCCTGAAAAACTTTGATAGGATGTGGAAATATGGAAAAGTATTTCTAGTACAGTGCTAAGTATTAAACTCATACTTCAAAATTGTATATGCAAGGGGCCTCCCAAAAATGTATATATACTTTGAATATAATTATAAAGGCAGTGTTTGTTAAAAATACATTTCATTTAGCAGCTACCAGCTGTTAAAGTACATATGCATTTATTTTTGGTGACACCCTGTATATATGGAGTACAAAGGAACAATAAAAATGTATGTCTGTCAACAAAGACTAGAAGTAAAGCAAAAAATGAAAATGTTCATAGTATTAGAGAGGTTAGTCCTTTTATTTATTTTTTTTTTACAGATACTCCTTTGGTATTTTCCATAAATTATTCATTCACATATGGTGAATGAATATGATGAAGTGAAAGGAAAAATTGAAAGGATTTTGTTAATTTCCCTTTTCTAGAAGGTAAAATGTGATCTTCATTGCATGACATTCAAGCCCCTGAGGAACTGATTATCAGTTTACCATTTAAATCTCATTGCCCATCCTTCCCATTTCTCCACACAACACGTTTTTTCTTTATAAATATACTATATACAGAAGCCTGATGCATGAAGATTCTTGCAAAAATGGGCCTCCTTCCCCTGCTGCCGGCACCGCCTTTGCTCTGGCTGGAGCCGTCTTTTCCGCCTCCCCATACTGCCCAGAGGCCCAGAGTGGCTGAGCAGTGTGGAATGCCTATATCGAAAGCATCCTGCTTTGCCCCGGGCCACTCAGCACCTGTGTATGCAACTTGATGAGCCATATTTGTTGGGTTAATTTGCATACTCACTCCTAATTGGTTGGTGGGTGTCTTGAAGGTATGGTAAATACTTTGTATTGCTAGTATTAAGCCAATTTCTGCACATAATAAAGCTTAATAAATATTTATGGATGATAAGAAAAAAAGGAACTATTTCAGAAAAATACAAGTAATTCTTCAGATAAGATTTAAAAATATTTTTTCAGATACTCAGTGCTAATTACCATGTTGTAAAAATTACAAAAACTAGATATTTTCGATTAAGCAATTTTTACAAAAGTAGTTGTATTCAACATCAGGCCACTTCAACTAAACTTCAAAAGTGATTCTTTAGTATTTGGAAATTCTGTCTTCAGCTTCTTAGGCACATTTGTGAAGTTACTAGAAATCACTTTTTAAACTGTTTTGTGTCATGAGAAACCCTATCAGCCAAATCAGAAATCCAAAGAGCTGACACATCCAGAGCTGGCAACATGACATGAATGTGTGATATTTTTTTTCTTAAGCAAATTTAAAAAGCCAAGACTGGATAACATTAAAGGATTGATGTAACTTTTTTCAATTATGAAAGGCTATTCTACTCTAGGAATATACCAGTACTTGTTACTTTTTTTTTTCATTTCTAAGAATTCTATTTAGTTAAAATAGCAAAGAAGAAAAAAATCTTGGCTTAAATAAAATGAAAAGTCATCTCCAAAATTAAGTTGGCATCATCAAAAGATTTTTTTGAAAGGGAGGAGTAGGATGCCTTATAATATCACATGATAAGAAGCCACTAAAGAAAATCGTCATTTGCTAGGAATTCAGGATAGGATTTTATGGTGATTAATATGTGAGGCATGCTATACATCTTTTTAGATAATCTTTTGACATTAAATAAATATAATTTAATACTATATGTTTTCATATATATATATATATATATATATATATATATACACACACACACACACAATATTTTCCCATTAATATTTTAGTTAGAATCAGTAAGTTGGAAGAGAATTTCAACTTGAGATTTGCCAATTTTTTTGCATGATATTTTTACCCAATTTTTAGTTTTCTTGCTATAAAACATGACAAAAGTTGAACCATTGTTAGGTTAACAAGTTTACATCTATTGTTTAATACTGTCTTGGGAACATTACAGATCACGTCGCTTTTCAGCATTTCATACAATTGATCTGTGTTTTGCACAGTGAAGAACCTTTGCTGAATTTTTTATTTTTATTTTTTTTTTGTCCTGAGCATTGCCTGCATTTCAAAGCCTGACTCTGACTACTTAGAAGATCCAACAAGAAATCCACCATGGCTCAGGTGAATGAGTGCAGACTCACAGTTCATCTTTAGTTATTTTCTGCTGCACCATCTATGGTGCTGCAAACTTTTCTGCTTACTGCTGTTCATTTACCAAGAGGTACTGGCTGTCGAATTGCTCTTTTGTGAGAGCCAGTACACAAAAGCAACCTAAATATCTAGCGACAAAAACCCAAGAAGGCGATAGACTATTGCAGTTTTCATTACAGCTTCAGGTGCTTCTCAATGTAGCAGGTATTTATCTTCAGCTGCCCTCTGCAGACCAGGTGTATGGGTCGTGGAGTGAGATTGCGGCTGTAGCCTAGCTAAGGTTGTCTAGCGTGGGTTAGCACAAGCAGAAGTAAGCATAGGAATCTCCATTAGGAAGGCTGCAAAGGAGAGGACAACTAACTCCTCGTGACACTTTGAGGATATACATCCAGAATAGAATACCTTGATTACTTCAATTTCAAAATCCAGCCCTTAGAAGATTGTTTACAGTCAAGGTTGATTTTTCTAGTAGTACATAACAAATCGCTATGTAATGCTTTGGGGAAACAATACAATGCCGTGCTTAAGAGCATAGGTTCTTGAGGCAAACTTCCTGAGTTTGAATACAAATCTGCCACTTAATTGTATCTGACATTTAGTAGTTGTGCAATGTTGAGCAAGTTATCTAACCACTCTGGGTCTTAGTTTATCCATTCATGAAATGGGAAAAGTAAAATAGCTTCTCTATCAGAGGTGTCAAAATTAAGAGTTAATACATGTAAAGTTTTTTTAAAAAATGTCAGCTGTTATTATCATGTCACTTGCAGAGTATTCACTTAGACAGTTACTTAGTTCATAATACAATTTTCCAGCCTTGGCTTTATTCTTAGTGGCTTCGTTCAAATTGAGTTAATGTTTTTTTTACTCAGGGAAGGTAAAACGTGACTGAGTTCAACTAGGAAAGGTGGGAACTCACAGGAGTGAGCTGTTTGGTCTAGTTAGGGCGTGGCGAGCACGTGGAGGAGGTATTTTGAGCCACACTTTAACTGTGGTTAGGATCGCAAAGGCCAGAGATGGGAGCAGGGTGTCCCAGGTGAGAGGGTGAGTGAACAAAGGTGAGGAGAAGGGAGAGGGCAATATGTGATTGAGGAATGCTGGGGACCGGTTTGGGACAAGTGGAAGTTTTCTGATGTGGAGTAATGGGAGATGGGGAGAAAAGGTCAATTTGCTAATTTTATGATAATAATTAATATGGCCATGGCCAGGTAGGTCAGCTGGTTAGAGCAAGCATGTTAAACCCAAAGACTAACATGGGCCAATAAACAAGGTTTCAGTTTTTGTGGGCCGCAAAAAAAACAAAAGCTTCAATTTTCATATAAACGTAGGTTTATTTCAATAGAGACATGGTGAATACAAAGGGCTGAAGTAAACGAGTAATCATTAACATAAAATAATAGAACATTTTAATAAAAATTAATATTTTTCTTGAACATTAACTTACCACACACTGAATAACTGCACACATTAATAAGCATAACACAAATAAACCTATTTTTCCTGTTCTCCAAAAGTGAAATATTTCCTGTTGCGCACACCAGATAAGTCAGTCCAAGACTAATGATGTGGCAATTGGTTGCTAAATTTTTTGCTGGTAGTATTAGTGGAGAGAAATGGTGTGCCTGCACATAAGGCACATAGGGAAATGAATAGAACATGATTATAGTAATCAGTCATTAGCAAACAATGTAGTTTGTTATTAATAATTATGTATAACAGGATATTGTAAAAATTAAGTTACAAAATTTTTATAAAAACATTTCTTACATACCGTTATATTGGCTGAGCCACAAAAATATTCATTGTGGGCCGCATGCGGCCCGTAGGCCATGATTTTGACATGCTTGGGTTAGAGCATGGTCCCTGTAAGGCAAGGTTGTTGGGGATTTGATCTCCAGTCAGGGCACATACAAGAATCAACCAGTGAATACATAAATAAGTGGATTTGTTGTTCCCCATCTCTCTCCCTCCATTCCTTTCTCTCTTTAAAATCAATTTAAAAATTATTACTATGAACTGTTAATTGAGTAGCTACCTTACACCAGATTCTGTGATTGGTGCTTTACATCAATGAGCTCAAGGTCACAGCTCCCCATAACAGTTATATCCCCATTTTTACAGATGAAAACAATTGCATTAACCCCATGCTAATGGCTGGAAGTTTCTCTTAGGTGGTGGCTGGCCATGGAAGGTTTTAGAATGGGAGACGTCACTATCAGGGTCAGCAGTGATTTACTTAGTACCTGCTTTGTTAGACTCCGAGTTCTCTGAAATTAAAGCTCTCTTACACCTGCTGTGTTCCCCAGGAGAGACAGTCCTGCACCTTCGGCATGGCCTATACTCCGTAAGTACAGGGAGAGTCTATTTTAAAAGCTCCCTTCAACACAACTTGGAAGATACTTCGAGTACATTTTTCTTCTTAAAGAAGAAACTAATGCATGAAATAGTCAAACTAATTCCTTTGTGCCTGTACTGTTTCATCTCACCTGATCCTCACAAAAAAATCTTAAGGAGTATGACTTTTGCATTCATATTACATGTTATAATGCACGCGGTTATTGGTGCTGAAGAAGATTGCACAGTGTGTGGGAGTAAAGCTAGGATTCAAACCCTGGACTCCCAACCCCTAGCCTGTACTCACACCGTACATGCTATCCAACAATCAGACCGCTCCTGATTTCTAGTCTCCAAGAGGGTGGTGTTTTTTTCACAGGTTTAAGGCCACTTTGCTAGCTCTCTGTTGCTTTCAGATAAACTAAAGCTCCAAAAGGAACTCATCTACTTTGTAGAGGTTGATGGAAAGAAATTATTTCCAGCTGGTCCTCAAGACCCTCATCCTTCTAAGTGAACTACTGGCAGGTGGCCCCCCTAGTTAGCCACTCGTAGGAGCCTGGCGTCCCACGGTAGGTGGGCACGCAGTGTGAAACTGCTCTTGGCAGTGAGATGGAGTTTGGGAGTGAGTACACTTCGAGAACCCTAGATGTGTAAGGTAGGTACTTTGATTGAAACCAATTTATTATACTGAAAACACTCACGAGCAGGCAGAGTAGCTTCTGCTTACAAGTGCTGAATGGAATTGGGAATGACATTTAGTGAAAGGGGAAGTTTAATTCTAGTTCTCTCAAAGTTTGTCCCCAGTGAACCTAAAAGCAAATTCAACCAAAATCTGTATTTATTAACATGACAAATTTTGGAGTTATCTGCTCTATGACACTGATCCGCAGTAAGATTCTCCAAATTAAATTAGGACTCTTAAACATTTGGCACCTGCACTGGTTCCAGTTTCCAGAGGCTTAGCTCCCCTGCTGTGGTAGCCACTTTGCAGGAATGGCCATGGTGCTCTCTGTTTTCCTGGGGAGTGTCCACATTGGTCTCACCCCTTCCTTCCCCGGCACTGCCCTCATCCATGCGGGAGAGTCAGTGAGCCAACAGCAGTCTGTCTTGGGGACCCAGCCACCAATCCAGCACCGCACTTTGAAAGTGTCCTTAACATGACTTTTCAGTATATACAAATATCTATCTGTCTATCTATAATGGTGGTAAATATATAATGTAAAAATTACTAATGTAACAGTTTTTAAGTGTATAACTCATTGCATACATTCACAGTATTGTATAACCATTTCCACTATCCACTTCCTAAGCTTTATCATATTCCCAAACAGAAACTCTGTACCCATTAAACACCAACACCTCATTCTTCCCTCTCCCCAGCTCTGCTTTCTACCTCAGTGAGTTTGCCTTGTTCGGGTAGCACACATACCTAGAATCATACAATATTAGTCCTTTTGTGTTTGCCACGTATTTTTAACACAGTGTTTCAAGTATACATGTTTAGAGTGTGAGTGTGTGTGTGTAAAATATTAATTTTCAGTACTTTATCAATATTATTAATAAGATATAATATGCATTTAAATTAAGAAACTAGGTTCTATAAAAATATGGGTAAACAGAAGACACAGAAAATTTTCCTCAAAGTAAGTGAAGAAAGTAACCCTTGGGAGACAAAACTAGACTCCTGCTGGGTAGTTTGCCCGTCCTCCTTGGAGCCAGTTGCCCCTCGCTTTGAATCTAGCCAGGGATGGGCAAACTTTTTGACTTGAGGACCACAATGGGTTCTTAAACTGGACTGGAGGGCCGGAACAAGAGCAACCTGACCATGCTGGCACTCTCATCTTGGGCTGCTGGTGAAGGAGCGGAGGGGAGAGCAAGAGAACCCTCCACTCTTTCGGCTCCGCGGGCCTGAGGCCCGAGGGCCGTAGTTTGCCCACGGCTGATCTAGCCCCTATTTGGCCTGAGTCCTTGGCAGCATTTCTGTGAGCAGGCTTGCATTTCTGTAACACATCCTGGAAGAGCTCAGAAATTTTTAGGGACCATCTCTTGACTCACTTGTGTTTGACTCCTCTTCCCATTGATCTTTTAACTTCCTCATTCGGTCTCTCTGCCTGTGTCTGGCAACGGGCAGAAACGTGATAGCTGCTGGTGAATCACAGCCGTCCACTTGCAGCAATGCCACGCACAGAAGTATGCCCTTCTGCACGAAAGCAGAGGCATTGTAACTTTAGCTGAAGTGTGGAATTGTAGTCAAAGTGAGCCTAATTCTCCTGTTTACATCTTAAGAGAGCCACAGTGGAAATAGTGAGTTCATCGGTGTGAATGTGTTCTTTTCAGATTTCTGTCCTAGCAGTTGCCAGGCTGGTCCAGGCTGCACTTCTGAACACCCCAGAGATCGAGAGCCTAAGAAAGCAGGCCCAGGAGGGTCTCAGCTCCTCCTGAAAGTCAATGGGACAGTAATGACTTTCTGCTGTGCTAAGGCCGAGATTTGGCTCAAATCCCAGAAGCCTGTGATTCTCAGATCTTCTCTCACAGTACATCCTTTTCTTCTGGCAAAGGCTCCATGGATTGATTTGAGGTTGAGGTGCTTCGAGGGCTTACTCTCTTCTCGTTTTCTCTCGCCGTAATGAAGATGTACTGGGGTGCTCTCCCGGCGTTGGATTTCTGGCGGGGCCGAGTAGAACATTGCAAGTGGCCCTTTCTCCGGCTTTGGCTGAACCCAAACAGCTCATTGACTTCAGGGGGCACGGTGCTAGGCCATTCAGCCCATCCCCACCTCATCACATTTCACTGTAACCACTGAGTGTAGTAGCACCGTGACACTGATCTGGGGTACTCTCTTAAGAAACTGAGATGGTTTCCACAGGCTGGGCATCGCTGTCTAATAAATTACTGTGGACAACAGGTTTTCCTGATGAGGTAGTCAAGACACATATTGGAATAGCTCCCCTAAATGGAATGTGGAAACCATTTGAACTCAGCAAAAACAGTGTACCACCTTATTTATGATATACTAGAGGCCCAATGCATGAAATTCATGCAAGAGTAGGCCTTCCTTTTTCCAGCTGCTGGCACTGTCTTTCCTCCGGCACCTGGGACCTGGGCTTCCCTTGCAGAGGAAGGCCCCTCATCTGCTGCAGCCTGCTGGTTGGTGGCCTGGGCCTCCCTCTGCAGGGCGATCATGGGATGATGTCCAGGCTCCGACCAATTGCATCGCACCCACCTTGGCTGGCCTGGCACCAGTGGGTGTCATAGGGTGCTCACCCGGATGGTTGTTCCACTGTTCAGCTGTTTGGTCGATTTGCATAGTATGCTTTTATTATGTAGGATACGCTTGGCATTAAGGAGGGCTGTAAGGAAATATGCAGATCGCCCTGTAAGGGTGTCTCTGCCCTCGATGTGCATGCCTACATGTGAATGTTATGGACCAGGCACCCTGGTCTCCAAGCTGGTGACATGTCAGCTTCCAAGCCTCTGACCCGCACAGGCCCCTTATAAGGCCCGGTATCCATGTTGATAAGTTTGTGAACTTCTGCAGAGCTGCCCCCATACTCACTAGGCTGGATTCACCCCTTGTTAGGAAAAACCTGTGCATATGTTAATGGAATATAGTTATTTTTCCTTCAAACTAGTATGTGAAATTCCCCCAAATCTGCCAGCCCACAAAACAGAAAAATTAAGGAGCTATGCAGAGCCTTTCATATCTTCCCTGGTTGTTTCTAAGGAAGTTTAAATCTTGGACAGTTGCCAAATAGTAATATGTTTAACTGGTGGTTACTATGTCCTAAATTTCCCAAAATGATGACTAACGATTATGATTCACATATTCCTGGGAACCCCCTTCCCCCAACAGCCATTTGCCGGGAATGGTGGCCTGCATGTCAGTTTCTTAGGAGTTGATGAAAAGGGAACTATATAGCTTCTTATCTTGTCCTCATGCCGCCTATAGAAAACATTAATTTAATGGCTATTGTGTGAAACATTTCTTCCTAGCTTGACTTGGTTATTTTCTGTGCCAAGAAGTCACGTATTATAGGTAACTTTGATTTGACAAGTAGCTGTTTTTAGTATGCTAAATTAGTTTCTTTCTTCCTTTTTCAGGAGTCTTTTCTCTTCTCTTCTCTTCTCTTCTCTTCTCTTCTCTTCTCTTCTCTTTTCTTTTCTTTTCTTCTTTTTTTTTATGACGCCCAGCCTGTTGTTAGGTGTAAAAGCTGACTTAGCCTAGATTATTTTTTTTTAAATGCACCTGGTATGGTATTCAAGCTGTGACATTTCCTGTTGAAATAGCACTACTCTGGCCTGAAAGGAAAAGACCCCAAGAAAATACAACCCATTTTTCTAAAAAAAGGAATAAACTATTTGTCTACTTTGAAGGTTTTAAAATAACTCATGATATTTATTAGCCATTTGACTTATGAGTCAAAAACCTCAGGGAGGTGTGATGTCCGGGACTGTCCAGGTGAGTGACAGTGGTGCGGGCCCAACCTGTGTGGTGCATGTGCAGTGGCCGCAGAGGAGAAAACCGCCCCGTGTATTTGGTCCGCCTGCAGGGAGGAAGCCTGTCCAGGGACCTGCTTGGCAACAGAACTTATGTTGGTGACCTGGCAGCCACAGCGAAGGGCTGAGGCGGGCAGAATCCAACTGGCGGGATGATGTGGAGTTGAGTGGTCCCACAATCTGGATTTCAGTTCCTAGTCGGTCCCTGATTTGTGACCTTTGGAAAGTTACTAATCTTTCTGGAACAGGTTTTCCTGTATAAACAGAGGGCAGGAGCCTGGGTAACCCTGGGAGGTTCCATTCGCCTGCGACATTCTGTATCTGAGGATTGACCGACATCAGACTTACATGGGAAAGGAAAACGGCAAGAATAAAAGTGGAATAGGTGGAAGGGAAGCAGCTATGTGGACAGTGGTCTGGACTCTAGACCTTTTGGGCCTCATGGACCACTGACTGGCCACTGCTGGTCTAGAAAACAGGCTGGAAATATCCCCAGTATGAATTCAGTTGTGCTTCTCTCTTCATAGGGAGGTGGCTTTTATTTGAGAACTGAGCACTGCTTGGGGTTGGGGGGCGGGCACGCTCTGGGTCACTTACTTGCACCTGGAAAACACCTTTCAAGGACCTGTGCTTCCCTTGCACGGCCTGTGCTCCTGACCTTCCTCGGCACAGAGGCTTAGCTTTGTGTTTGCCCCGTGTTGTGCTGGCTTCGATGCCTCCCCACCCTACACCTTCCCACCGAGGCCTGGGAATGTGTTCCTGGGCCCCTGTAGGTTTTCTTTCTCATTCTGGGCCCTGTTGAGGTCCACCTCTCTGCAGAACCGGATACATTTATGTATCTTGGCGTTCTCCTAATTGTAGAATCAGATCTTTTGTGTTTGTTTTTGCCAGAACTCACACATCACATATAAGTGAACTTTCATGATCAGCAGGGTAGGCTGACACTGAAATACCAGAGCCCTTGCCATTTTGCTACTTAGTTGCTCAGTTAACACTGAGTTCTGTCACTGCTCTAGTTTCTGTGTAAGAATAGCTCCTTCTCTTTAGAATTTAGTTACCAAGTGGGGGAGACCAGTGCAAATGGAAGCACCAGGAACTCAGTAATAGCAATATTAGTGATGCTCATGAAAGCAATGCATTTTCTGAGTGCTTACTGTGTACCAGGAATGTGTTAGTAAGCACTTTACAGGCACTGTGTGTGTCCACATATATACAAACACATTAAAAATAAATGTTCAGTTTTCACAACAGCTCTACGAAATTGGGATGATTATTATCCACCTTCTTCAGATGAGGAAACTGAGGCCCTGAAAGGGCCTCAGTAGGATTAACTAACATAGAGAAATAGATGTTAGTGCTAGGTAAGTGCTAGGTCTGTTGTTGTGTGGATACCAGAACTAGACGGAGTTGGTTTAGATGGGATAAAGGGGTTTAATTAAACCCTGTTTTGCAGTAAGAAAGAGCCATGATTGTGTGATGTGGGGAACAAAAGGGCATTTTGAGCAGGAGATGCTTGCTCCTCAGGATAGAAGGTAAACAAGTTGGACCACAAACAGGTTTGCTCAGTTGGAGTGAAGACTGTCCCTCTGAGTGATGGCAGCTGGGTAATCAGATTCAAAGGAGTTAGGGGCTATTTTGTTAGCAGTAGTGGAGTCATCACCACCATCAGTAGTAGGTCAGCACCTTAGAAAATGACTCCAGAGTATAGACATGTTCCCAACAGAAATGTGTTAGTTTGCAAAGCAAACAAGGCGCAGGCATTAACTTCCCGCCCTTCGGAGGTTTCTCCCGAGTTCTCTTTGCCACCTGACACGAGCTTCACACCGTGGCTTCTAGCTGTCACCATCTTTACTTCAGTTCCCATTAATTAGCCCTTAGTCGCAGGTCTGTAGTCACTGGAAGAAGCTAAGAACTTATTCGCTCCATTCCCCCGGGCAGTGTGGGATAGTTGTCTATCCCGACACGTCTGCCTTGCCCGGGCAGCCACATGATACACACGTTAGAGGCAGGTGCGTGTCCGGGAGGGGAGTGTAGTAGCATCTGTTGGCGAATATGCAGCAGCAGCCCTTTAAGGACTCCAGATGGTAGACATCGGGTAAGAGATTAAAACTTGGACAAGGACTGAAAGCAACCTGGGGAGACCTGGATTTGTGGGTGCTTGGGAAAAAGACATGAAATGCATAATAGGTCATATTTGTTTCAAGGGGTTTTTCCTCCAAAACTGGAAGAGGGGAAAAAAACAACAACATTGGGAGGGATTTCCCCAGGCTTATCAATGGCTGGTTTGTGTGTCTAATTAAATACATAATGACTTTGTTTATAATCCTTGTTTGGAAAAGATTTATGGCAGTGCCCTAAATACCTCAATCTATCAAACAAGGAAATCTTATGAAGTAACCAAGCTGTATGTGCCTCTTTTTAAATGTTTCTTTTTAACGAGATGAGTATATAATCAACAAGAGAGTAATGTAGTTACATTTCTCATTTATTTTTCACTTTAAAAAATGTTCTTTTCCTTTAAACTTCAAATTGCTTAGCAATTTCACATGTTCTTGTTTCTGTAGAGCAGTGTTTCCCAAACTTCTCTCACGATGAGAATCACCTGGTGGAGTTGTTAAACCACAGATTCCTGAATCCCAACTAAGAAGTGCTAAACTAGAATTTTTGAGAACATATAGGTAAAATTGTATACTCTAAGCTTAGAGCACTAGTTAAGGGGCCCTTTCATTGGTATACCAGAGCTTTCATAAGCATGATAAAAAAAAAAGTATACAATTTTACCGATATGTTCCCCAAAATTCTAGTTTAGCACTTCTTAGTTGGGATTCAGGAATCTGTGGTTTAACAACTCCACCAGGTGATTCTCATCGTGAGAGAAGTTTGGGAAACACTGCTGTAGAGGTTGGCGTTTGTAAAACTCTAGCGCTGATATGGTAACTCTTGTTTTGTTTTTTTTTTCTTTCTTTTTCTTTTCTTTTTTTTTCCCCCTTAAAGCCACTCCTGTTTAAGAAAAGCTTTGGAGTGCTATGAACACAACACGTGGGGACAGGAGGGGCACCTCTGACCGTGGGACCCTTACTGCCCTCCCAAGCCATGTTACCTGGTCATGCTCTGCCTTGTTGCATGGCTCCCAGGAGCTGAAGTGGTTCTGGACGTTAATAAAATTCCTGCCAGTAGGAATTTGGATCTGAGCTTTGGAGAGCAAAGACTTAGTATCTTTCTCCTGCCCGCAGCCTTTGTGAAAGTCATACATAGTGTTACTAGCATTTATCTCCTAGCTCAGCCCATCCAGCTCTCATATGTGTGTGTGTGTGTTGCTACATGAAGTCCTCAGAACTCCGTGTGGCAGTGTTGATGGATGAGCAGACTTTGTAGGGTCACCCTCAGGGGTGACGAGACTTGATGCGACGCCCGTCCCACTGCTCTAACCCATGGAGCACGGGCCAGCAGCTGGGGATCATGTGGGGAGACGGTGAGGGAAAGAACAGCAAACAGGGGAGAGAGGCAGTGCACACAGTCCACTCCTCATTGGCAAACAGTGGGAAAGAAGGGAACTTTACCCCGCACCAGCCACCTTGGTGGGAGCATCACCTGTGCCCGCTCGTGAAACCTTTCAATAACCCCAGGAGATGAGCACGGTTGCATTTTGTTTTATGAATGATGCAGGGAATAGGTTAAATAAGATTAACAGCTCCTGTGTTGTAGACAACCTAGAAGGATTCTAAACCAGCTCTGTCTGACAGGAAAAAGGTATGCTATTTTCAAGCACCAGTTGGTTATTTTTGAGATTCTCTTCCTCTTTTCTTCTGATGCTTGATTTTTAGTTATTTCATGGCAAATTGAATAAATCCTTGAAAGGAGGTATAGGGGAAGTGGAGGTGCCTGACACAGAGCTGTTATCACTTAGCCATCCCAATGAAGGTTTGTGGCTATGAGAATTTCACAGTCACCTGGGAATGTCAGCACACTGGATTTAATAACGGAGAACTAAGGCAGGGGGAGTCCTATTGAAATGTGGGTCACCAAACCAAAAATCTGAATGAGGAGTGGTGAGGAGGAATCCAGTCAACGTGGAGATTGACGGAATGTCCAGTGAGACTTGTGGGGTAGATGTGGGGCAGATGGCGGGACTGTGATGGTTTAGCTTTGCAGTGATATGGGGCTTTGATGTGAGGCACCTGTCTGATTTTAATGCTTTGCACCATAACAGCTGGCTAGAGTGTGGCTCCGATATCTAAGGGGCGTGGTGGCAAATATGGGTGCCATCGAGTGGGAGCAGATAGTGAGCTTTTCTCACGGGGTGACCAGTCTTGCCCATCTAGAAAGATTTCTACTTGGAAGGTCACTGTACAGCAAGCACATCACACTCAAATGCTTGTTTATTTGGCCCGTGTTAGCCTTTGAGTTTGACATGCTGCTGTACACTCTCTGGAATAGCGGTTACCAACCTCTCCGACCTCACAGACCACCGGTTGGCCACCACGGCTCTGGAGCACTACGATCATGATGAGGCCAGAGTTTGGACCATCTGGTGTTCACAACAGAGGGAAGAAGCACGGGCAGGGCATGGGGCAGACAAGAATTCAAACCTGGGCCCCATCATTTGTTAACTGTGGACCCCGGGCAGGGTGCATCCTCTGAATGATAAATGTGGATAATCGTGCCTCCCAGGACTGCCGCACATGGAACAGCAAGCACAGTGCCTGGCACACAAAAGTACCTAATCGTTGTCATCATTACCTAAGAGACTGTTATTATCTAAGAGCAGCTAAGAGCGTAGGAGGTCTTTTTTTTTATCATGCTTATGAAAGCTCTGGTATACCAATGAAAGGGCCCCTTAATTTAGTGAGAGAAATCCTTGAAATTTCTGCTACAGCAAAAATGCAAATTGCTACTGGATACATTTCTGGCAGACATAGAAACCATTTACATAATGAAACCTCTCTGATATTATTTCTATTAATAGCCACACTTCTAAGCATCAATCTGACCATTTTGTATTTAGACTCATTTTCTCTCTATGAACAGGTTCCATTTACTGCAGTGCCTCCTTCATTTCTTCTGATGAGTGTCATTATCTCTTTACGTCATATTGTAGTGTTGATGATTTAATGAACTCTTCAAATGTTAGTTTATTCCCCAAGGAGCTCGTGTTTAATAATGCTCTGGTAAGCATGGTACTTACAGAACGAGGTTCTCTGTGCCTTTATGCACCTACATCATCATTTGCAGTGAAGCGGCTGCTTCTGTTAGCATTTTCCTAACTGATCCCCTGAGATCAACCCACTAAACATTTCAGCATGTTTGTTCACCCATTTGGTCTACACTGTCATTCCCTCAGGCCCTTGGATTTCTTTATCCATGTGCGAGATGCATTGCTATGGGATCAGACTGAACCTGTATATTGGTCTCAACTTAAACTTCATGGCTGGGTCTTGAAGAGCTTGATGGCTTACTCCGGCTTGCCCCTAGCCTAGCCCCTGGCAAGAGAGTCACCAAATGCAGAGACACTCAGTGCTTGCTGAAGGAAGTAATGAGTGAGAACGTGAGGAAATGAGTGAGCCTGTTGGGAAGAGGGTTGTCCCGGTAGGAGGGTTTCTAAGACCATCACGTCCCTGAGATTCTGTTAGTGTGGACATGACTTAGGTGACAGGAAAACTTGGCAGGCACTCTCTCAGGAAGCATTTTCATCTTAACTTTTATAATAGCTCATAAGTGGTCAGGATTTTTAAAAAATTGCCCTTTCCTCAAGGGGGTTATCTATAAAGGCTCTGAGCTGGCAACATTGGTAAACTTTAAAAAAAATTACGTTTTTATTTTAAAGACACTACTGCTTTTCTGTTTGTTTTGAAATATGATTTTACTAATTAGTACTCTTAATTGCCCGTAAGGGAAACTCATTATAGGCAGCTTCAAAGAAGTGGGAATTTTGATAAGGACCTGAGGGTGTCTGTTGGATTTTGGGGAAGGGTGGCAGCTGGGCCTTAGGTGCTCAAATCAAAACAAACAAACCCCAACCCACCAATCCACAGTGTATCTGGATTTGGGTTATGTAGTGGGAACAGGATTGTTCCCACTTTGTGGTTAAGGCAATTTCCAAAACACACACACACAAAAAAAAACACATACCAAACAAACAGTCCAGTCTGTATCCCTCGGAAATTGTACCAAGGGTATGTGACGCTTTATCTTTACTTGTGCTTCAGTTAAAGATTGTATAATCATTAGTGTTAATATTGCTGGGGAAAATGTTCATTAAGGTGTCTATTCTGTGGAGGTAATTTCTATTTGCAGGGCTCACATTTAATTAGAATGGACAGCCCTTTTCTGGTTGGAGGACACTAAAATCACACAATACAGGGAGTCGTTCTTCAGTGTGTTCCGGCTTCTTCTTCATCTGGCTTTGGCACTCTGCCCTCAGGCTGGTCCCCTCGGTGCTGGGTGGTGCAGGGATGCTGAGTTGCAGTGGGCATCCCTTTGCCTCAGGAATCTTGCTGAGAGAGGATCTTGTACTTGGGGTGATGCTGGGTTATGTTGAGGAAATGGTCCAAAAGCAGATGGGACCTGTTTGAGAAGCCTCAGCATCACTGAATGTGGTAAGAGAAAAGCAGCCACACTCACTGTCGTTCCTATCAGATCTCAGAAGGCAGCATTGAGTTCACGCATGGGGTCACACAGTTTCAGGTCACCTGAAACTCAGAATTTGTGTAATCCAAACTTCTGTCTTCAAAGGAGGAGACAGACCTTCCTAAAGCAGTAAGAATGGCTTGGCCAAGAAGAGGTCAGACTGGACCCAGAGATGGGTATATGGACTCCTGCATCCATTCTAGTTCTCTTTCTGTGGCTTCCATTATCTCTCCAAAATGACCACTCACTGGGTCATAGCTCTGTCTTTACACAGGCTTAGTATCTATAATCGTATGCTAGACAAAGTACCTAGTGGCTTAAACAACAAAAATTTATTTTTCTCAGTTATGGAAGCTAAAAATCCAAGTTCAAAGTGTTGGCAGGGTTGGTTTCTTCTGAAGTCTCTATTCTTAGCTTGTAGATGGCCATCTTCTCCCTATGACCTCACGTGGTCTTACCTCTGAGCATGTCTGTGTTCCAATCCCCCTTCTTTATATTAGACTAGAGTCCTGGTGCATGAAATGTGTGCACGGGGGGGGGGGGTGGGTGGAGGGGTGGGAAGGGGGTGGTGTTGTCCCTCAGCCCAGCCTGGACCCTCTCTAATCTGGGATCCCTCTCACAATCCAGGACTGCTGGCTCTCAACTGCTTGCCTGCCTGCCTTTCTGATTGCTCCTAGCTGCTTCTGCCTACAAGCCTGATCACCCCCTAACCACTCCCATGCCAGCCTGATTGATGTCTAACTGCTCCCCTGCCAGCCTATTTGCCCCCAACTTCCCTCCCCTGCTGGCCTGGTCACCCCTAACTGCCCTCCCCTGCAAGGTTGATTGTCCCCAACTGTCCTCCCTTGCAGGCCTGGTGCCTCCTAACTGCCCTCCCTTGAAGGCCTGGTGCCTCCCAACTGCCCTCTCTTGCTTGCCTGATCACCCACAACTGCCCTCCCCTGCTGACCATCTTGTGTCCACATGGGGGCAGGATCTTTGACCACATGGGGGCAGCTATCTTGATCTTGTGTGTTGGAATGATGGTCAATCTGCATATTACTCTTTTATTAGATAGGATTAAGGCCCCACCCCAATAACTTACTTGACCTTAATCACTTCTTTAATGGCCCTATCTCAAATATGGTCACATTCCAAGGTAGTGGGAGTTAGGACTTCAGAATATAAACTGTGGAGGAGGGGTCACAATCCAGTTTATAACAGTATCTATAAATCACTTTGATTCATTATTTAATTCCATAATTGATTGGTTATGGATGATATCCATTACCCAGTCTTTTTATTTTTATTTTTTTGCTAATCACAGAATGATATTTTTTCTTTTCCATTGCTGATGCTGCAGCGGTTCTTTCTTTCTTTCTTTCTTTCTTTCTTTCTTTCTTTCTTTCTTTCTTTCTTTCTTTCTCTTTAGAGAGAGTGGAAAAGGGGGGAAAGAAGGCAATATTGATGTGAGAGAAACACATCAATTGGTTGTCTCCCACATGTGACCCTACTGGGACAGGGGTCAGACCTACAACCCAGATATGTGCTCTCGACTGGGAATCAAATACAAGATGCTCAGTGAGCAAGCTGACACTCTAACCACTGAGCAACACCAGCAGCTAGGGCCATTACCCAGACTTTATTTATTGTTTAAGTACTACATATGTCTTTTTTCCCCCCCACTAACCCTAGGACAAGTCCCCCACTGTCCCAAGGTCCCTGTCCATTGGTTATGCTAATATGCATGCATACAAGTCCTTTGGTTGATCTCTTACCATGCTCCCTTTCCTTGCCTTTTCTCTGAGGTTGGACGGTCTGTTCAGTGTTTCTTTGTCTCTGGATCTAGTTTTGTTCATCAGTTTATATTGTTCATTATATCACATATATGAGTGAGATCATGTGACATTTATCTTTCTCTAGCTGGCTTATTTCACTTCGCATACTGCTCTACAGGCCCATCCATGCTGTTGCAAATGCATTACCCAGTCTTTATTTTTTTTTTAATCTTTTATAGAGAGGAAGAGAGAGGTACAGAGAGTTAGAAACATCGATCAGCTGCCTCTTTCACACTCCCTACTGGGGATGTGCCTGCAACTAAGGTACATGCCCTTGACTGGAATCGAACCCGGGACCCATCAGTCCACAGGCTGATGCTCTATCCACTGAGCCAAACTGGTTCCGGCCATTACCCAGTCTTTAAATGACCATTTCAATAGGCTTTTCAGATATCCATTTTATTATAATATTCAGTCAGCTAATTTAAAATGCTAATACCATAAATGTTTTCAATTGCTTACTATGAACCAGACACTGTGCTAGGCACTGGTGAAAACTGCATGCCAGATAGACTTACTCCCTGCCTTTTTTGAGGTGAGAGTATCAGGAAAGACAGGGATTTCCAAAATGGAATTTATGAAATTATCATGAAAGTGGACATGCAGGTGCCATCTCTAGATCTTACAGTAAAATCTCTTTTTTATTCAAGTCTCCCATGGTGGCAGGCTCACAGTAGGGTCTGTGGGGGTTGTTGGAGCATGCATGTGTCTGGAATGGTGTGGTTCTGAAGATAAAGCTTCGGAAGACATCACTGTGTTCTTTCCAAATATGTAGCTATTTTCGTGGCCAGAGTGCTCACTGAGTAACTGGATTATTTATGTGTGTTCAGTGCAGCTTTTTCTCTTTTCTTTTTTTTTTTCAGGGAAAGTTATTTTTACCATCTAGTAGTGTTCTGAAGACTCCACTACAAATGGTTCTATGCTGAACCCCGTCCATTTCTCTTCTGGGACCACGTCTTAGTCATATTGTGTCCCTAATGTCTGGCATAGTGCCTGGCATTTAGTAGGTCTACAGTGAATACCTGTGAATAAATTTGTGCTGATTGAAAAGCTGCCTGCTGTGACTAGCTTTCTGCACAAGATAAATGCCTTTCGTCTCCAGGAAGATTGTGGGCTTCTGAGCAGGAACATCATGAGTCACACATTGTCTGCCTGACTCAGCACCTTGTACTAGTAAATGATAGGTAATGCCATTCCTAAGTGCTCTAGCCTGTTGAGGGGCCAGTCATCCCTGCATCATGGACCATGGATGAAAAACAGAACAGGTTACTGCACAGACATGCATTAAAAATGTAATTTGTGCAATTTACCGTTTTTGGACCTATGGACATAAGTTAAAACTCATTTCTTGTCTCTGGGGTACATAGTACTCTCTTCTCTACTCCATTCTGCTGTAATCACAGCTGCCTTCATTATAGAATCATAGATGAGTGAATTAAGGTGAACTTTGAAAGAAGAAAGAGATGTAGCGCCTTTGAGCCATGTGGGAGTGGGAGTGGGGGTAGGAGTGGGAAAATTGTTGTAGGCATAAAGATGTCATCAAAAGAGACTTGGCTGTTTTTTCCATTTTCAGCAATCATTGGCAGTTTATTGTTTAACATTTTTAAAAGTATCCTC
This sequence comes from Vespertilio murinus, assembly GCA_963924515.1. Taxonomy (NCBI): domain Eukaryota; kingdom Metazoa; phylum Chordata; class Mammalia; order Chiroptera; family Vespertilionidae; genus Vespertilio; species Vespertilio murinus. The sequence goes on from OZ004706.1 coordinate 76,029,140, forward strand.
TGAGCCTCAGGATGTTAAAAAACAAGTATTTCATGGTAGAGATGATGTCGCATGATAAGAGATCCCTTATTTGATTAGTGGCAGAAACAAAGGTTGAAGCTGCTCTGTGATGAGAATTTAAACATAGAGAAGTAAAAAAAAAACAAAACAAAAAAAAACCCAAACCTCAGGAGTTAAAGTGTGACTTAGTCCACTTGGGCATATGGTGGTACCATTTTCTGAATCGTGGTATATTCTGTTAGATTTAAGCCCTTGTTTTTGCAAAGTTGTTGTGTTCAGGTTGCAATGTGAGCAGCAACTTGAGACTTTCATGATTTTTTATCTTCTTTTCACCCACAGTATGCTGTTGTAGTGTTTGTACACTAAAGTTTTGGTATTGCTTATAAAAATAAGAAAAATGTGCTTGGTCAATGGTGCCCAGTCTGTGATTTGATGAAAAAGAATTCTTTTCTTTGCTTGAACATGACCTGATACTGAGAAATACAGCCAGCCACCTCTACTTTCGAGATATATATATTGAGGTAAAATACACAACTATAAAATTCACCATCTTTAATCATTTTTTTCAGGGTTAGGTACATTCATATTGTTGCACAACCATCACTGCCATCCATCTCCAGAACTCTTTGCTTTGCCAAACTGAAACTCTGTACCCATTAAACAATCACTCCCTACTCCCTCCTTTACCCAGCCCCTGGCAATGATCATTTTACCTGCTGTCTCTGAGTGTGACTACATTAGCTACTTCATATAAGTAGAATCATCCAGTATCTGTCCGATTGTGACTGGCTTATTTTACTTCGCTGCTACACTTTTAATAACAGCTTTCCTGACATATAATTCACAAACCATGAAATTCACCCCTTTAAAATGTACAGTTCTGTGATTTTTAGTATATTCGTAACTGATACATATTTGAAGAGAGTACATTGAACACTGTTTTCTCTGTTCTCAAAAATGCACACATGCTTTTTATCTGGCAAGTCCAGATATAGAAATGTCATGAAATGAAGGTAACAAAAGGTTAGGGGCAAATACCTAGATGATGTTTAATTTGGTTCATGAATTCAGATACCCAAAATGTGTTTGTAAGCAGGTTCACTGTAACTGAAACATCTTTATTTTGCATCCTGGCCTCGGCAGTATGTGACTATTGATTGTTGCTCTCGGGAGGGCATCGTCGCTTGCAAAGGTGATAGTGATGAGTTAGCAGTTCAGCAGAACTGAAATTTCTTGAAGTCTATATTTATTTAAAGACCAGTTTTGCAATGAGGGAGGCTAGCTGAAACTGGCCCTGGAATCATTTGAGATCTAGGATTCCAGTGCCAAAGAGGATATTTTGATCTAAGTTAGAAAAATGGCATTTCAAGCTTATATACTGCTGGTGGGAGTGTTACTTGCTACAAACATTTAGGAAAACAGGCATTATCCAGGAAAGATGAATGTGTACATCCTTATGACTTGGCAATTTTCTTTCTAAGTTTGTCCCTTAGAAAAACCTCTGTAGATGTGTACCAGAAAGCATGTATGCTGTCGGTCACAGCTTGCTTTCTGTTAATAACCGTTTAAAAAATAAACTGAAACTACCCAAATGTTTATCCAAGTAGAATGGATAAACAAATGTGATATAATCATAAAATAGAATTACTGTGGAACATTGAAACAATGATCTAAAACTAGGCAGAGCAATATAGATAAATTCTGACAACCTGATATTAAGTTAAAAAAAAAAGTAGGTTGCAGAAAAATTCATATAAGATGAATGATTCTGTTTATCAAATTTGAAAAAAAATATGCATAACTAAAATGTATAATTTCATCCTGAGATAGTCAAAAAAAGGCTGAAAGCCTAGAAAAGCATATTTTAAAAGTCTTTTCCCTCTGTTCTAAGGATATATGTGGAAATGAAAGCTACTGGCTATTTCTGCCATTTAAATGTGCTTATGGAATTTCTAAGAACCCTGCATAGTAACTTTTTAAAATAACACATGCACACTATTAGCAGACTAAACACAGAAATATAGCTGGCAAAAATAACAACAAAAAGCACGCACCATGAATCTTCATGCAGAATATTTTTATTTAAAAAACTTGCATTCTTGAAATGAATTTCTAGAGAAAAGCTTTTCTTGAATGATGTTGGATTGAAGGCTAAAACTAAAAATAGATCTATAATCCTATCTAATAAAGAAGGGATATGCTAATTGACCCTCACACCATCACAAAATATGGCAGTACCCATAGCCAATAAGAAGGGAATATGCTAATTGAACCACACCCTCAAAGATGGCAGCACTGAGTTCCCTCAGCTTCCCAGCCCCTCAGGGCCAGTCTGAGGTGTAGGCAAGCCTCAATGGTGGCTGCTCAGCCAAAGCCCAAGGTGCAAGCAAGCCTCATATGGCAGCTGCCCATCCTCCCAGGGCTACCCGAGGCCAGTTAACCAGGGCTGGATGAGGCTTGCGCTGTGGGCAGTGGCAGCAGCAATGGTGTGATGGGGGCGTCACCTTCCCCTGATCACCAGGTTGCCTCCTGCCCCTAGGGCTCCCAGACTATGATAGGGGGCAGGCCAGGCTGAGGGAACCTCCTCCTTCCCCCTCCCCCCTCTCCAGTGCATGAATTTTCATGTACTGAGCTTCTAGTTTTTAATAAATAAAAATTAGGGTTCTATAAGTAATTCCTGTGTTCAGTGCTCATTTTGTCACTTTAGTTAACATGTGCTGTGCCTATTATCACATCCCTTGTGCTCTACTTGTTTGCTTGTCATTATGAGATGACTGCCATCTCATCACCATCAACATAATCATCACCTTCATCATCATCATCCTGGGCACATGCTTTTACTCATGCCTGAGGTAATAGCAGCTCCTTAGGAAAACCTATTGAATGCAATCCTGTTCCTGCCTCAGGGTCTTTGCCTTACTGGCCTCTCTTCTGGATTTCTTGTCCCTGCAGAGACTCATGACTCATTTCCTCTCTTGATTTAGGCTTCTGCTTAAGTTTCACCTTAACTGAGAGTTAACTCTATAATAACATCCCCATCACTTTCCACCTCTGTAACTGTTTACCTTTTCGGTACTGCACTTACATGTATTTGTCTCTCTTCTTCCACTAAAGCAGGGGTTCTCAACCTTTCTAATGCCGAGACCCTTTTATACAGTTCATCATGTTGTGGTGACCCCCAACCATAACGTTATTTTTGTTGCTACTTCATAACTAATTTTGCTACTGCTAATTAATTGTAATGTAAATATCTGTGTTTTTGATGGTCTTCGGCTCTACAGCAGCAGTTCTCAACCTGTGGGTTATGACAGAGGCTGCCCAGGCAAAGCCCAAGGTGCAGGCAAGCCTCGAATGGCAGCTGCCCAGCCTCCCAGGGCCACCCGAGGCTCAGGTAACCAGGACTGGCCCACAGGTTGAGAACCGCTGCTATAGAGCCCGAGACCATGAGAAAATACAGATATTTACATTACGATTCATAACAGTAGCAAAATTAGAGTTATGAAGTAGCAATGAAAACAATTTTATGGTTGGGGGTCGCCACAACATAAGGAACTGTATTAAAGGGTTGTGGCATTAGAAAGGTTCAGAACCACTGCACCAAAGTCTAGGAGACTTGGCATCCATAGAAGTGGAGGCCCTGTCTTCTCTTGCGTCTCAGCATTTGGCAGTGGGCCAGGCACATCTAGAAGTTTAATAATTACACACTGAGGAAATGAATGACTGAATCATCCTAGTAACTCTTTGAACTAGATATTATTATTACCATTCTACTGATTGGAAAAAAAATGAAGACTGTATAGTTTAAACTACATGCCCATATTCACACAGCTGGGGAATTTAAAGCAAGAGTGCCTGGCCCCAAAGCCCCTTCTAACTGCTTCACTTTTCTGCTTTTTATTTGTCACTGGTTCTGATGTGATTTTTTTTTTTTTTTGCAGAGAACATCTTTCCTTCTTTTTAATGATGCAATCAATTGTTCAGTTCCATGAATCCACCTTTATAACAAATAATTACGTCCGCTTTCAGGACTATTTTATTTTGCATATGCAAAGATTTCCCCCACATTTCAGATTCAGTGATTCCATCCCCTCCCCATTTTTTTTTTTTTTTTGTCATTATGTCTTCTGCAGTGAACACCCTGCACTGTGTTTAGTGAGATTGTCTAGGCTTGAAGACAGTGCATGTGTGAGAGCAGCGGAGTAAGTAGACTTTCCACTGGGAAGGATTTATAGATAACTCACTGAGCTGTGTTATCACCTAAAGGCATGTGTCATTAGACCATTTTGGATGGCATTTTATGACCTTGTCCTGGACATGTACTGCCTTGAAATCTGTAATCATTTGTCACTTTCTACACTGCTGGGTTTACTGAAATAACATGGATCTGAGAAGTGAAATAAATACTATAGATGCCTAGAATGCTTTAGTTATTATTTTATTTTTCTCTGTCTTGTTTTGGAATACAGGAGCTAGGTTTTTGTTGTTGTTGTTGTAATTCTTTATTGTTGAAAATATTATAAATGTCCTTCTTCCTCTCTCCCCACCCCTACCTCACATTGAGCCTCTCCAGTCTGCTCCCACCATCCCCAGGCCTTCACTACCCTATTGTCTGTGTCTATGGATTATGCATATATGCATACAAAGTCTTCAGTTGATTATCTCCCACCCATCCAGCCTCCCCCACCTTCCCTCTGAGATTCCTCACTCTATTGCATGTTTCTGTATCTCTGGATCCACTTCCTTCATTAGTGTATTTTGTTACTTAAATTCCACATATGAATGAGATCATGTGATACTTGTCTTTCTCTGACTGACTTCTTTCACTTAGCATGGAGGGACCTGGAGAGTATCATGCTGTCTCAAAGGGTAAGATTCTTCTTCTTTTATAGTATTCCATGGTTTAAATGTGCCACAGCTTTTTAATCCACTCATCTATTGATGGGCACTTGGGTTGTTTCCAGATCTTAGCTATTGTAAATTGTGCTGCTATGAACATAAAGGTGCATACATTCTTTCTGGTTGGTGCTTTGTGTTTCTTAGGTTATATTCGTAGAAGTAGGAACACTGGGTCCAATGGCAGTTCCATATTTAATTTTTTTTAAATATATATTTTATTTATTTTTTACAGAGAGTAAGGGAGAGAGATAGTTAGAAACATTGATGAGAGAGAAACATTGATCAGCTGCCTCCTGCACCCCCCCCCCCCCCACTGGGGATGTGCCCGCAACCAAGGTACATGCTCTTGACCGGAATTGACCTAGGGGCCCTTCAGTCCACAGGCCGACGCTCTGTCCACTGAGCCAAACTGGTTAGGGCCATATTTAATTTTTTGAGGAAACTCCATATTGTTTTCCATATGGCTGCACTAGTCTGCATTCCCACCAGCAGTGTACTAGAGTTCCCTTTTCTCCACATCCTCTCCAGCACTTGTTCTTTGTTGATTTGTTGAATGTAGCCATTCTGACAGGTGTGAGGAGATAACTCATTGTCATTTAATTTGCATCTCTCTAATGATCAGTGACTTTGAGCATTTTTTTATATGTCCCTTGGTCATCTCTTGGAAAAGTGTCTATTTAGATCTTTTGACCATTTTTTTAAATTGCTTTGTCTTCCTTTTGTTAAGTTGTATGAGTTTCTTATATATTTTGAATATTAACCTTTTATCAGATGTATCGTTGTCAAATATAATCTCCCATACAGTGGGCTCCCTTTTTGTTTTGTTGATAGTTTCTTTTGCTATGCAGAGCGTTTTATTCTGATGTAGTCCCATTGTTTATGTTCTCCTTAGTTTCCTTTGCCCTAGGACCGTGGTCTGCAAACTTTGGCTCTAGAGCCACATGCTGGTATTTGGCCCCTTGAGTGGCTCTTCCACAAAATACTACGGCCTAGGCGAGTCTATTTTGAAGAAGAGGCAGTATAAGAAGTTTAAGTTTAAAATATTTGGCTCTCAAAAGAAATTTCAATTGTTGTACTATTGATATGTGGCTCTGTTTACTAATGAGTTTGCCGACCACTGCCTAAGAGATGTATCTGTAAATATATTGCTGAGAGATGTTTGAAATTTTGCTGCCTATGGTTTCTTCTAGGATTTTTATGGTTTCCCAACTTACATTTTAGTCTTTTATCCATTTTGACTTTATTCTTGTGTAGGGTGTAAGTTGGTGGTCTAGTTTTACTTTTTTTGCAAGTATCTGACCAATTTTCCCAACACTACTTATTGAAGAGACTGTCTTGACTCCATTGTATGCTCTTGCCTCCTTTGTCAAATATTAATTGAGCTTAATGATTTGGGTCAATTTCTGGATTCTCTGTTCTGTTCCACTGATCTATATGCCTGTAATTACACCAGTACCAGGCTGTTTTTATCACAGTGGCTTTGTAGTATAACTTGACATCTGGTATTGTGATTCCTCCAACTTTGTTTTTCTTTCTCAAGATTGCTGCAGCTATTTGGGGTCTTTTTTGGCTCCATATAAATTTTTGGAGAACTTGTTCTAAATCTGTGAAGTATGCTGTGGTATTTTAATAGAGATTGCATGGGATTTGTAGATTCCCTTGGGTAGTATAGACATTTTAATGAGGTTTTTTATTAATTTTATTAATTTATTAATGATGTTTTCATTACTTATTGGGTAGTTCTGCTATGCCTCTTGATCTTTAGTGCAGGGCAGTGTCAAATGCTGTTTTTGTCTGATTAGATCAGACAAAGACTCAAAGCCTCCAGGGACAGCCTCTGATTATAGAATGACAGGATTCCTCTTGAATTGACCCCAGGCAATCATCCTCAGGTGTGGGGAGAGTTGTTTTTTGTTTTGTTTTGTTTTTCAACAGGATGGTATAATTGTTTCTGCCTGGAGGCTAATTGTTACTCAGTCTTTTAATGAGCCCAGAAACTCCACATCATGGAGCAAGATGTTTTCCAGTAGGGTGGGTCAACTGTCTTCCCCCCAGGCAAGGCTGCCTTTATAGCAATTGTCTGCATGATAAAGATGACCTCTGCAGCTTGTGGGAATGACTCAGCACAGAAAGTGGGGTGTCACCTTCTGAGCTCTAACCCGTGAGCCCTTAATCCTGTCTTTTGCTCACAGAGCTCCAGTCCACTCTGCCCTGCCTCTGCTGGTTCACAAAGTGTGTGGCTCAAGAGGGAATATTATGCATTGGCCCTTTAAGAAGGTGCCTGAATTTCCAGCATTCTCTCCCTGGCCAATAGCAATCTCACTACTTTTCACAGCCAGAAACTATGGGTACCCTTCTAAGTTCTGGTGCTCTCTGCTGGGGGGCCCTGCTTGGGGATTAGGCCCCAGAGTTCTCAATAGCAACCCCCCACAGCTGAGATACCTCTCCAGAACTTCAGTTGCCATAGGTGGGAGCCCGGCCAGTCCTTTTGTGCCTCCAGCCCTCCTACCAGACTCTATGCAATCCCCCCTTTCTGTCCTCAGTTATCAGGGATTTCTCCAATGAGTCATCCATTGATTATTCAGGGAGTTTTTCTGTATTTTAGTTGTAATTCCAGTTTGGTCCTGGGAGCATGTTCGTGCCACGTCCACTTACTCTGCCATCATTTTTAATCTCTGAAGCTATCTTTGAAGTTAAGTATAAAACAACTAGTGATAGAAGCTGAGGTTGTCACTGTTTTTAACACATTAAGCACCCAGCCTTAACAAATGTCTTCCGGATGGAAAGTATAGTGTCAGTCAGCGGTGATATACATGGCACTTAATGTGTTAATAGAACCTGAGATAGTGTTGGGACCTCAGAGAGTTCTCATTTGGCGAGGAGAGAGTGTTCTTGCAGGAGTTCATGCACACCTGGTGAGGGGAGTGGTTGGGGTCTGGAACCTGGGACCTCCTTTCTGGGCTCCTTCCTCTCCACTGCCTTTTCCTCAGCACTTTGCTTGCCCAGCTGTAAAGCCATACATGTCATGGAAGTTATAAGACTTTTCTTTGACCACGTGGTGGCCAACTGATTATCAGCAGCCTCTGTTCTACTAGATCATCTGGCTTCTTTATTAAAGCTTCCTCTGTTTTCCATGGTGGCCTGTTAGCATATCTCAAATGATCTTCATTATGGGTGCATATTAACTAGTAGAGACCCGGTGTATGATATTTGTGCACTTGTGTGTGGGGGTGGTCCTTCAGCCCGGCCTGCACCCTCTTGTAGTCCTGGAGCCCTCAGGGGATATCCCACAGATGGCTTAGTCTGGGCTCCCTCTGTGGGAGGCAACTGGCAGGCCAATCTGGGGAGGCACCAGCTGACAGCTGGTCCCCCCCCCCCCATCACCCCTTCACAGCTGCTGATCGCCACTGCCCCCAGTTGCTGTCCCCTCCCACTGCCCACTGGCATGTACCTTGGCTGGCCTGGTGCCACCTGCTCGCTGGCCCCACCCCCTGCCGACTGATCATTCTCCATTCAGGTGATTTGCATATTATGCTTTTATTATATAGGATTGTCTAAACTTCTCAGGAACTTAGGACATCTTGGTGTGTGTGTGTGTGTGTGTGTGTGTGTGTGTGTGTGTGTGTGTGCTGGTGAAAGAGAATGAAAGAATGAGAGAGAGAGAGAACAGAGGGAATGAATATGAATATTAACATTTTAGTTCTACAGTCTTTGAAAACTTCTACTTTCCCTCTGGCATAGGAATAAGCCCAAAGTTTCTTCTATTTGTGAAAAGCTGTTTTGAGAGGATATTGTTTTAAAGTCAAAATTATACTAATATTTATTGAGCTCTTACTATGGTTCAGATATTTTACTAAATGCTTTAAATACATTCTAAAAGTCAATTGTCACATCAACCCATGAGTTATTTATTGTTATTAGTTCCATTTCATGGATGGGGATGTTGAGGCTCAGAGAGGATAAGCAGTTTGTCCAGGTTTGCAGAGCTTAAAGTGACAGAACTATGACTTGTATCTAAGCATTGGAATTCCAGAGTCTGCTTTAACTATTGTCTAGTTGTTACTGATAAGGGAAATGGTTTATGTACATTTAGAGAAATGGAAATACAGAATAGAATGAAGGGCAAATCCAGGAACATGGTTAGTGTTTCTAGTTGTATACCTGTTTGTGAACTGCCTTTATCATTGATCTATATATTGTCACACGTTGCTATGCCATTTTCAGTCCCACATAGCATAATTTTATTGCCTATATGCTTTTCCATCTCTTATCTATACTAATAAAAGGGTAATATGCTAATTAGACTAGGAGACCTTCCAGATGTCCTTCCAGAAAAAGCCATGGTGGCAGGCCTGAGGCAGAGGTGGTTAGGGGCCATCAGGCCAGCATGGGAGGGCAGTTGGGAGTGATCAGGCCAGTGTGTGTGTGTGTGGGGGGGCAGTTGTGGGTGATAAGCCAACAGGTGGGGGCAGTTAGGGGCAGTTGAAGGTGAGCAGGCTGGGGTTGGGCACTTGTAAGCAAACAGGCCAGCAGGGGGGGTGGGGGACAGTAGTGGGAGATCAGGATGGCAGGTGGGGGAAGTTGGAGGTAATCAGGCAGTTGGGGGGCAGTTGGGGGCAAGCAGGCTGGTGGGGGTGTAGGTGGAGCTGAGCTGGCTATCTGGGGGAGGCAGTAGAGGGTGAGCAGGCTGGCAGGCAGGCCATTGGGGGTGAGCAAGCCAGCAGGGGGGCATTTGGGGGTGAGAAGGCCAGCGAGGGGGGGCAGTTGAAGGCAAGCAGGCTGGTGGGGGGAACATGCCAGAAGGGGGGCAGTTGTGGGCAATCAGGCCAGCTGGGGGAGGGTGGTACAGTTGAAAGTGATCAGGCCAGCAGGTAGAGTGGTTAGGGGCAATCAGGCAGGCAGGCAGGTGAGCGATTAGGAGTCAATAGTCTCAGATTGTGAGAGGGATGTCCAATTACCGGTTTAGGCTCAATCCCTGCCGTCTGACATCCTCCAAGGGGTTCCAGATTAGAGAGTGTGCAGGCCAGGCTGAGGGACACCCCCCTCTGTGTATGAATTTTGTACACTGGGCCACTAGTCTATATAATAAAAGCCCAAGCGACTGTTATGGTGGACCAGTCACTGTGATGCTCATTGACCACCAGGGGACAAACCATGGTGGCCCAGCCTGAACACATGCAACAGTTGTTGAAACTCAAGCAGCAGGCCGTGCAGCAGCCGAAGGCCATCCAGCCACAAGTCAGCAGGTGGACATCCCTCAAGGGGTCTCCAACTGTGAGAGGGTGCTGTGGGACCCTCCCAGTGCATGAATTTCATGCACTGGGCTTCTAGTCCTATATAATAAAAGCCTACTATGCAAATTGACCAAGTGGCAGAATGACCAGTGGAATGACTGGTCACTATGATGTGCACTGACCACCAGGGGGCATATACTCAATACAGGAACTGCATCCAGCCCACAGGCCCCAGGCCAGGCAGCAGGAAGCCCCTGATCTCCCTGTCTGCCATGGGTCAGACCTAAACCGGCAGCTGGGTGTCCCCTGAGGGTGCAGGCCAGGCTGAGGGACCCCTCTGCCCCCCATGCAAGAATTCCATGCACCGGTTCTCTAGTAGATGCTATCCTATATAATAAAGAGGTAGTATGCAAATTGACCCTCACACCCTCATGTCACAAGATGGCCACCCCATGTTGTCATAGGTTGGGCATCCCCACGTTGTCACAAGATGGCCACCACAAGATGGCCATCCCTACGTCATCAAAAGATTGTCGCCCCCACATTGACACAAGATGGCTGGCAGGGGAGGGCAGTCGGTGGGGGGGGAGGGGGACCAGACCTGCAGGGGAGGGCAGTTGGAGGCTACCAGGCCTGCAGGGGAGGGCACTTGGGGGTGATTGGGCTGACAGGGGAGCAGTTAAGTGTCAAGCCAGCAGGGGAGCAGTTAGGGGGCTATCAGGCTGGCAGGCAGAGTGGTTAGGAGCCAGCAGTCCCAAATTGTGAGAAGGATGTCCAACTGCCAGTTTAGGCCTGAAATGGCAGTTGACATACCCAGAGGGGTTCCAGATTGGAGAGGACAACCCTTCCCAGTGCATGAAATTCATGCACTGGGGCTCTAGTGATTTACATAAGTAACATGTGTCAAACATTTAGTTCTCTTGATTTTTACTATTGTTAGTAATGCTGTGCTGGTTTTCCTTGCATATGAATCTTTTTTGAATATATACAATTATTTCCTTATGATAAATTTCTAGAACCAGAAATGTTGGCTCAAATAATAAGAGATATTTGATAGGTATAATTAAAGTACTGTATTTTAGCACTCACCAACCATGAGAAAGAATGTCCATGCATCTGCACTCTTGCATAATATTAAGTACTGGAATTAAAAGACAGAAATACACAAATGCTTTGATAGTTTATGAGTTAAACATTATATTATATTTTAAATTTTTGGGTGGAGGTTGTGGTTTTAAGATGGGGTTGGATATTTTTTTTCCTTAATTCAAAAAAAATATTTTAAAATTAGCTATATGTGCTGATTTTTGTTTTAGAACATATATATTTTACTCATAATTTTTATATGTTCATTTTGAATTAAAGATATTGACTATCATTTTATTAATGAGCCCTAGCCAGTATGGCTCAGTTGGTTGGCATTGTCCCATGTAACAAGAGGCCACTGATTAAATTCCTGGCCAGCACACAAGGCCCAGGTTGCTAGTTCCATCCCCAGTAGGGGGTGTGCAGGAGGCAGCCAATTCATGTTTCTCTTTTCACATCTAGGTCTCTCTCTAAAATCAATATAAAATAAAACATATTGAAGCATTAATGACTATATATATATATATATATATATATATGTGTATATATATATATATATATATATATATATATATATATATATACTTTTATACCTAGAAAAGCCTTCCCATTCAAATCTGAGACAAATCTGGGCTCATTTTTTTTCACTTCTTTTATTATGTCATAGTTTATATTTAGAATTTATTTTGTTATATGATCTTAGGCATGAGATTCAAATAAACTTGCCAAATGGTACATTAGTTGTTCTCATATAATTTATTTAATACTTTTTTTTCTCTCATCAACCTTTATCATGTACTAAATACTTTTCTGAATGTGGGTATACTTCTGAACTTTGTATTTTGTTCTCTTGATCTTTGTGGTTTTGCATTTTAGTTTAGGTTCTACAGTTTTATTAGTTCTTAACATAAACAATTTTGGATACTTCCATATAATTTTCTTTTTTCAAATTTTCTTAGCACTGTTTAGCCTACTCATTTATTCTTTCATGTGAATGTAGACTAATTTTGTCAGATTTTAAAACATCTTTTCAAAATAAAATTTAATTGTCATAGATCACATACCATTATGTAGAGAATTCATTCATTACACTCTTGTTGTAACTTTTGATTAATGTATGTAGTCTTATTCAAGACCTCCATTGTCCTTTAGTAAATAAAGCATTGCTGATTTTCATAGTATTTTTGTAGTTCTTGCTAAGTTTTCCTTAGAGACTTTGCAACATTGGTTACATTTGTGATTTAATCTTTTTATTTATATTTTCAGCTTATTGCTGGTTTATGGAAAAACCATATACATATGTGTTCCTAAATATGGATTAATAGCATTTATAATAATGTTAATGTTTTTAACTTTCATGTCTTCCAGAACATGCCAATGCTATGTTAAATAATAATGGTACAGCAGGTATACTTGACCTCATTCCCAACTTTAATTATTAACTCTTATTTTTAACTTTTAATATGATGTTGGCTACTGGTTTGTGGCATGGCACATATTCTTTACTGTGGCAAGTAACTAGAATTCTAATTTTCAGTACCCCTTCCTATAGAATTTTTTAAATAAAATGTCTTTTTAGCATCTTTAATAATTACATTTTTTCCTATTGAATAAATAGTGCTATGGATTGGTGATGTAATGAATGTATTATGTCAATTTCTGAAAGATTTGAAATGACCTGTCCCCCAGTTATTTGACTCAAGTTTATTTTTGTTGTTTTGTTTTTAAAGTCCTCTCCATACACAAAATATTTTTCCCCAGTAATTTTTACTTCTTAATATTACAGATTTTTATTTTTCTAGAAAAAATGTCATTTCTGTATTTTTAAATTTTATTAACATAGTCAAATATTACATATTCATAAAATTAAAATTCTCTTTAATATTTTTCATTTTATCGTCTCGTTTTTACTTTGTTTAATTGTTCTTTCTTTGGAACATCAGATTAGCCATCAGTAAATCTATTTTATTTTTGGATATTTTTAAGGACCATCTTTTGAAATCTTTTCCATTTAAAATTTTGAATTTGTTTGTCATTGTTTTTGTGTCCTTGGCCTTCAATTTGCTTTCCCTGGGTTTATTTCCCTTTTCTAATTTCTTGAGTTGAATTCTTTAAAAATATTTTTTCTTAACACTTTTTTTATGAACAGACCTGATCTTCATTTTATTTTTTAAATACATTTTTATTGATTTCAGAGAGGAAGTGAGAGGGAGAGATAGAAACTTCAATGATGAGAGAGAATCATTGATTGGCTGCTTTCTGTGTGCCCCTACTGGGAATCAAGGCCACAACCCTGGCATGTGCCCTTGACCTGAACTGAGATGCTCTTGAGCCAAGTGGACTAGGGCTAAAGTTTCTAAATGATGAAAATGTTTAAGTTGTTTGCCTCTGAGTGTTGGAACCGTACATTTGATACATAATTTTCCTCTTATCTTTACTTCAATCTGCAATTGTATAATTTAGTATCTCTTAGACTTCATACCTATCTAGAAGAATGATTTAAAGTGTACATGCTTATTTTAATTGTTCATGCTTTAGTTTATTAATGTGGAGTTCTATTGCAGTCTGGTCACAGAAGACGGAGAGGGAGTCAGGTTTCTTTGATGTCCCAATTCATGATTAGTCTTTGTTAATGTCCCTTGAGCCTCTGTATGGAAATGTGTGCTGTAATTATCAGCTTTATCTAGTCCTCAGATCAGCATTATTTATTATTTTACCCTACTTCTCAATATCCTTATTAAGTTTTTATCTGCTTATTTTTTCAAGGACTAAAAGCAGTAAGAGACTTCAACACTATTGCATGTCTCTACTATCTGCTTATTTTCCTTTATTCATTTCTCTGCTGTATTAACTTGACAATACTATTTTAACTGTTCTTTGGAATGTACTCTTTGTCAGTAAAAATGGCATTTCTCTTTAATACTTTAAAACTTTCATTCTGATTTTATATGAACATTATAACTCTCACTTTTTTATTGTCTAAAGTTTTACATCTGTCTCCTTTTCCCTCAGTTGACCCTCACCCCCCACCCCAGCCATTCCCACCCCAGGCAAGCCCCCACTGCCCCAGTGTCTGTGTCCATTGGTTATGCTACGTTGGATGCATACAAGTTCTTTGATTGCTCTTTAACTCCCCCCTCCCCTTCCATTTGTCTCTGGATCTATTCTTATTCATCAAATTATGTTGATCATTATATCCAATATATGAGTGAGATCATGTGATATTTATCTTTCTCTGACTGGCTTATTTCACTTAGCATAATGCTCTCCAGTTTCATCCATGCTGTTGCAAATGGTAAAAGTTCTTTCTTTTTTATAGCAGTATAGTATTCCAGTGTGTAGATGTACCACAGTTTTCTAATCCTCTCATCTGGTGATGGGCACTTAGGCTGTTTCCAAATATTAGCTATTGTAAATTGTGATGCTATGAACATAGGAGTGAATATATCCTTTCTGATTGGTGTTTCTGATTTCTTAGGATATAGTCCTAGAATTGGGATTACTGGGTCAAATGGGAGTTCCATTTTTAACTTTTTGAGGAAATTCATACTGTCTTCCACAGTGGCTGCACCAGTCTGCATTCCCACCAGCAATGCAGGAGGGTACCTTTTTCTCCACATCCTTGCCAGCACTTGTCATTTGTTGATTTGTTGATGATAGCCATTCTGACAGGTGTGAGATGGTATCTTATTGTTGTTTTGATTTGCATTTCCCAGATGATTAGTGACTTTGAGCATGTTTTCATAAGTCTCTGGACCTTCTGTATGTCCTTTTTAAAAAAGTGTCTATTTAGGTCCTTTGTCCTTTTTTGATTGGATTCTTTTTCTTCCTCTTGTTAAGTTGTATGTGTTCTCTATAAATTTTGGAGAGTAAACCCTTATCAGAAATACCATTGGCAAATACATTCTCCCATGCAGTGGGCTTTCTTGTTCTTTTGTTGGTAGTTTCTTTTGCTGTGCAAAAGCTTTTTATTTTGAAGTAGTCCCATTTGTTTATTTTCTCCTTAGTCTCCATTGGCCTAGGAGCTGTGTCTGTAAAGATATTGCTAAGACATATGTCTGCTATTTTGCAGCCTATGGAATCTTGTAGGATTTTATGGGTTCCCGAGTCTTACAATTCAAGTCCTTTAATCCATTTTGATAACTCTTGCTTTTTAAGGTGCAGTTTTTTGAAATTCCTTGCCCCAATCTTTTTCTTTTTACTTTTATGGATTTCTCATAGATACCATGAAGGTCATTCTTAATTTATGACCCTGTCTGAGATTCTTTTGCTTCTGAAAAGAGAATTAATACCTATCTGCAGTGTTCAAATACCTGTTCTAATTTCTGTCATCTTTTTATTATTTTCCTTTTATTATTCCTTGATACTTTCACCATTTTCCATTTTGTGTGATATGATTTATTCTTTAACAATTTCCAAGTTTTACAATTTTGAGTTTAATGTTCTAGTTTTCTTAAATTTGAAATAAAATATGTATATATTTGTGTACAAACAATGTCAAGAAGCTTACTGATTCTACCTCCTCATTGTGTAGGGTGAAATCAACTAATTTTTATTCTCTTTTGGGATTCTTTTTCTCTTTTAACAAGAAATCCCACTGTATGGGAGAACATATTTGCAAATGATATCACTGATAAAGGGTTAATCTCCAACATCTACAGACAGCTTATACAACTCAATAAAAGGAAAATAAATGAGCCAATTAAAAAATGGGCAATGGACCTAAATAGAATCCTCTCAAAAGAAGACAGAAGGAAGGCCAAGAGGCACATGAAAACATGCTCAAAGTCACTAATTATCCAAGAGATGCAAATCAAAACAATAATGTGGTACTATCTCACACTTGTCAGAATGGCCAACATCAACAAAACAATAAACAACAAATGTTGGCAAGGTTGCAGAGAAAAAGGAACCCTAGTGCACTGTTGGTGGGATTGCAGATTGGTGTAACCACCATGGACAACAGTATGGAGTTTCCTCAAAACACTGAAAATGGAACTCCCATTTGACCCAGTAATCCCCCTACAAGGAATATATCCCAAGAAACTAAAAACACCAATCAAAAGGATATATGTACCCCTATGTTCATAGCAGCACAATTTACAATAGCTAGGATTTGGAATCAGCCTAGGTGCCCGTCAGCAGATGAATGGATCAGAAAACTATGGTACATCTACACCATGGAATACTATGCTGCCATAAAAAGGAAGGAATTCTCATCATTTGCAGCAACCTGGGTGGAATTGAAGAACATCATGCTGAGTGAAATAAGCCAGTCAATGAAAGAGAAATACCACATGACCTCACTCATTTATGGATAATAAAGAACATTATAAACTAATGAACAGAAAGATAGATATAGTGACAGTAAAGCAACAAGCAGACTGTCAAATGACAGTGGGAAGGTTAGGGTGATCTGGGGGAGATAAGAGATCAACCGAAGGACTGGTGTGCATGCATATAAGTACAACTAATGGACACAAAACTCTGGGGAGGGAGGGAGGGCAGGTATGGGAGGTGGGGGGAGTAATGGTAAGCTATGTACACATATAATACCTTAATAAAAAATGGTGGGGGAAAAAGAAAAATAAATAAATGATGGACATACAGTTATTTTGGTCCAGTTATTACATTTTTAATATTATGCAAATTTTCTTAAATTCCTATATTCTGTTTTCTAACTAGTTGTTTATATGGTTTGATTACATGTTATAAACTACTTCAAAGCACATCAACCCCTTACTCTTAATTTGTTAATCTTCATCTGAGTATATTTTTCCATTGATTTTTAGAGAGAGTGGAAGGGAGAGGGAGAGACAGAGAGAGAGAAACATCTATGTATGAGAGGCACATCGCTTGGTTGCCTTCTGCATGCATTGCTACCAGGGCTGGAGATTGAGCCTGCAACCTTGATACCTGCCCTTGATTGGATTAGAATCTGAAACGCTTTTAGTCTTCAGCTATTGCTCTATCCACTGAGCCAAACAGGCTAAGGCACACCTTATTACTTAAAATAATATTTTTGGTTGACAACAGAACTTCAAAAATGTTTTTATGAAGTAAATTTTCTTATTGATTTTTTGTGTGCAAGAATGCCTTTTTCATTTTTAGTTCATATATCACAGTAGAAAACTTGATTAGTTTAGAATTATTGTATCAAACTCTTTGCCATCAGAGCTGTAGTTTTATTGCTTTATTTCTTCTGCTGTCAAATGCCAGCCTGATTTTTCTCTCATCTTATTGCTCTGGGCACCTGTCTTTTTTCCTTCCTCACTTGATGCTGAGGATTTTCTTACTTTGACCTCAATATTCAGCTTTCACCAGGAGGTAAATAGATGACAGTTTTCATTAATGTGTGTGTGTGTGTGTGTGTGTGTGTGTGTGTGTGTGTGTGCGCGCGCCAATTTTCATTAATTCTTGTACAGAGTGAGCTTTATATTTTTTTCTGGCCTGGGAATCGGATATTTCTTCAGCTCAGAAAAGTTTTTTTACATGATATCTTCAATAATTGCTTCTCTGGTATGTATTCTGATTACTTTAGGAATCACAAATATCTTGGCTTCCTATCTTGACTTCCTATAATAGACACATCTATTATAATGTGTCTTTTTGCTTTCTGTATTGATAGATTTTTTTTAAGTTCTTCATCTCACTGATTTGATTTTACAGAGTATTGTCTTTCCTTTCCTTTGGTCCTTATGTAGCTTCCAATTGTATTTTTTTAAAATTATAATTGAAAAATTCCTAGTATTTTGTTTTGTTTTGTTTTGCAACTCAGTCAGTTTCTGGTTTCATTCACTTGTCACACCTTATCTTTCATGTCTTGTTTCAGAGTCAGGGTCTATTCTTTTCTCTTTTTTGCAGACAAAGCCATATCATATCTAAAACTTATCTCTATTTCCAGTAGTAAATATTGTTTTAAAACTGTCTTCTTTCATTTCTTGGATGTTTTCTGTTGTTATGCCACCAAGTCACCAATGTTGCCTATTTTTAGTTCACTCGTCATTTAATGGTGAAAGGTGCAGCCTGGCCTGGAATTTGTTCTCAAATGGTTCCTGGACTGTCTGGAAAAGATCCGAGTCCTTCTCTTACTCTCAAGCTAAAAGTTTGGTTTTTAAAAATCTAGCAAGCCGAGTATGAGTCCCCTCAGCCAGCTGTACCGACTGGGAGGGAGCTGGCGCATGGGCAGTCT
The DNA here is from genome assembly GCA_963924515.1 of Vespertilio murinus. Classification (NCBI taxonomy): domain Eukaryota; kingdom Metazoa; phylum Chordata; class Mammalia; order Chiroptera; family Vespertilionidae; genus Vespertilio; species Vespertilio murinus. The sequence continues at coordinate 76,047,548 of OZ004706.1, forward strand.
CTATTGGGGCTCTCTGTACAGATTCCGATTTGTGTTGGGGGAAGCCACTGTCCATGTGACCATCTTCTGATCCTGGAATTCTCCCTCACCCTAGCTCCACTCCACACCCCCAAGCCTGTAATGGTGACTGACTTCTTCTGGTGTCAGAACCCTGTGATATAGGAAGACCTCACAGCAACAGAACCTCAGACACGGAGGGTGTATGCTTGGTTCTCCTGTGTCTATGCCTTCTGTCTCTTGACCAGCCCTCACCTGCAGCTTTCATTCCCCCAGTTTAGGACGATTACTTACTAATTTTACCCCAGGATCTCTTCTTGAGATGCTGCACCACTTTGTCAAGGTCATCAAGAGGGATAATTCTGGCTCAGCCTTTTATGTTCTGCTTCCTGCGGTCTACCTTGTAAAAATGTGTTCATGGTGATGCCTGTTGCCCTCTGTTTTCCTGCACTAGTCCATATCCCCCCTTATGTCATTCTTCTGGACATGGCTGGTTTGGCTCAATAGATAGAGCATCGGCCTATGGACTGAAGGGTCCCGGGTTTGATTCCAGTCAAGGGCATGTACCTCGGTTGCAGGTTCCTCCCCAGCCCTGGTTGGGGCCAGTGCTGGAGGCAATCAGTGTGTCTCATATTGATGTTTCTCTCTGTCTCTCCCTCTTTCTCCCACTCTCTCTCTCTAAAAATTAGTAAAATATCCTTGGGTGAGGATAAAAAATAAATGAATCATTCTTCCATTATTGGTGTTGAGATTGAAGATATGCTCTCAAGGCAGAGAGAGTGGGGGGATGTCTTGAAGAAAATCTGATATTCCAAAACACAAAAGGAAACAACTGTGAATTTTACAAAACATTTATGGAGCTCTCTGAAGTAATGTGTCCCCCAGGACACTCAGCACATAAAGATACTTTAGAAAAGTTGGGCTCTCACAAAAATTGTCAGACGCGCAGCCTCTGTATGTAGGAAGCTACACCTGTGTCTCTGTAATGGTCCCCGGGAGTATCGTGCTGCATGGTCCAATTAGGTACAGAAGGACCCCCACGGAGCGGCAGCCACTTGCCTGCAATAATGTTTATGGTCCAGAATGATGCCTGTTTCCCCTTTGCACTTCTCCCCCTGGTGCAGGCAGTCAGGATCTGGTTTCTCACCTCGCAGCAGATTGCTTCACTCCAGAAACTTCAGTAATTCTTGCAGGCCCTCTCTTACTAGGGAGAGCAAGAATGCCCGCTTATTTTAAGGAAGCAAAGAACAATAGTGTCACAAGTCTGAGTAACGGTGGTAAAAAATGGTCCTCTCCACATCTGAACGCAGAGTGGTCAGAAGCAACAAAATAGAAGCAAAGTGCACCCAGGTGGAGGCTGGGCCAGGGGCGCAACGGGTCCAGAGGAGCTTTATGTATTGACTAGCATTTTCTCCCCGCTCATTAGCCCAGCTTCAGTTATTGTCAACAAAGGTGACTCAGAAAAAAGCGAGACCTTGTAGTGTGTGTGTGTGTGTGTGTGTGTGTGTGTGTGTGGCCTGCTGAGGCATCAGGTCACAGGATGTTCTAGAACAGAGAGGCTGTGTGGAACAGGTCTGGGCAAATGCTCAGGCTACAGCAGAGTCAGCGGCTCCTACTGAAATGTGCAGCGAGCAGTTTCAGCTGGAGATCCATGTATAGCATAAGACATACACTGACTTCTTTCCTTTCCAGACTCTGGTCTCACATTTGCTGAGGGAGTTATATGGGGAGGGTTCGTGATGGGAAGACATATGCACAGTCCTGTTGACTGCACAGACGGAGGGGCCTGCACCTGCAGACCAGGCAGCTTCCTCCTCTGCAGCCTGGGGTGTGGCACGCCGGCCTGTGGCCTCCTGAAAGGATGCATTGTGAACTGCATTCCTGTGGCCGGCCACATGAGGATCTGTGATCGTTTTCTTAGGTATGTTTTTGGATGTGAAAAATAAGCAAGAAGCTATCATCAAGAATCAGAGAGGAATGCTTTGGGCATACCCTTGACCTATGGTATCTTTGTTTCCTATGAACACATTTTGATGTAAATCAAGAGGTGTTTCCTAACAACTGACTGTGGTTGCCTGAGGCAGATGGATACATTTTAGTGTGTTTGAAATGTCAGACAGAAACAGGCTTGTCTGTTACAATCGTTCTTTAGATTTCCCGCTCTAGACACTGACATTCTATTTTCAAATTATACCCCAATAGAATACTGACACTTTGGAACATGCTTTCCAAGGTTATCTGTGAAATAACATATCTCTGGCCTTTAAAATATATATATATATATATATATATATATATATATATATTTATATTTGACTTATTACAGAGAGGAAGAGAGAGGGATAGAGAGTTAGAAACATCAACAAGAGAGAATCATGGATCAGCTGCCTCTTACACACCCCCTGCTGGGGATGTGCCTGCAACCAAGGTACATGCCCTTGACTGGAATCGAACCTGGAACCTTTCAGTCCACAAGCCGATGCTCTATCCACTGAGCCAAACCAGTTTCGGCTTGGGAATACCTTTTACCATCCAAGTTCCCACCCCATATGTTTAAAGGTGAGGATTTCTTAGTGGCACTACACAAGAATTCTGTAGTAAAGAAATACTGATTGAATATTGAATATTGATTTAGTATATGTGATGTGCTAGGTGTTATTAATGTATAATTTCGCCAAATCCCACAGCTTTTTGAATTAGTATCATCATCCTACCCATTTCATGATTAAGGGAATATAGACTAGGGAAGATTCTCTAAATTGTCTTAGGGCCGCAAACTAGTACATTTTGAGGGTCATTCTTGGGTCTGTGACTGGATAACCTACTCTTTATTTTTTATTTTTTATTTTTTTTACTGTACTTCATGGACTCTCCTACTGACTTCCTTATGGGGAGCCTGTAAGTTTTCCTAAAGACCATACCACCCTAAAGTTGGTTATTCTAGAGCCCCAGCATCTCTATACTCAAGCTTACCCTTTTCCCGAGTACCATTCCTGTTTCTCTGGTCCTTGAATATTTCTGAATGGTGAGCAAATGGTTTTGCAACTTGCGGGAGAAGGGTTTGCGTCCCCGTGGCCTCATCTCAGCACACAGTATTCTAAGGACAGCCTGGGAGCAGTGCGGGGATCGCAGCAGCCTGAGCAGCCTGTTAATATCTCCAGCTCTGCCCTAACCTAGTTCTCTTATGGCCTCAGGAAAGCCATGCCCTCTCTAAGTCTCTCACTACATCTGTGAAATGAAAGAGAGAAAGGGATCTCCCTAATGTCCATTCTGGTTCCCAAAATCTGCAGTTAACATATATCACAAAATAGGAAGCCTGAACATATAAAACAGAATTTACTGCTGTCATAAAAAGGTAACTTCCATAACTGAGGATGCGCTGCACGGTAATTGGGCATTAGTGGAGGAGAGGCCTGGGTAGGACTTAGATGCTCTCAGGCAGGAAAAGGAGAAAGGTTAACTGGGAAAAGGACTAACCTCAGTTCTGCCTTTAGGGGGTGCCTGGTGCCATGGCCTGAGGCCACGAGCTGCTAGAAACTGATAAGAACCAGGCCCTTCCAGTTCCCAGTGATTCTAGGCAACTTGAGCCTATCAGGCTGGGTCAACCGGAGCTGCACTCAGCCTGCTCTAGAACCATTGCCTTCTGTCTGAGGTAATGTAGGCTTCGTATTTGCCAGCAGCTTCATATTTATTATCTCAGAATTATTGTTATATTATGTTACATGATATTATAAGAATTCCTACTTTACAAATGCATAACCGAGGCTCAGAGTCTGGTCACAGAGGAGTCTGAACCCAGCTGTGCTTTCAGCATATTTACGTCTTTATGTCTTTATGTCTTTATGGCAGACCTTAAGATGAAGCAAAATAAACTTGTGAGATTTAGGGGAGTTACCTTAACCTGTCTCTCAATTCAGAATGTTGGCTGGCTGATTTTGGCATTTAGAGGCAAGTAAAGCTTTTGATTTCCTCAGTTAAAAATGAAAAGGTTTAAAGCAGAGCCCTCGCTGGTTTGGCTCAGTAGATAAAGCGCTGACCTGCAGACTGAAGGGTCCCAGGTTTGTTTCCGGCCAAGGGTACAAGTTCCGGTTGCGGGCTCAATCCCCAGTAGGGGATATGCAGGAGGCAGCTGATCAATGATTTTTTTTTCTCGTCATTGATGTTTCTATTACTCTCTCCCTCTCCCTTCCTCTCTAAAAATCAATAAAATATATGTTAAAAAAAAAAAAGGTTTAAAGCACAAATATTGTTTAAGGACCAAAATAAAGACCGAAGTATATTCATACTGAAACGATGTAATGTTTCACTGTTGTTAATGTTGACAGGGCAGAGGTGGAAAATGATTACAGAGCAGCAGCCTGGAGCCATAAGGGGAGGCCCTTTAGGGGGCGAAAGAGAAAGGATTCTCTAGAGGGACTTTACCTACCCTACAGTGTGGGTCAGGGCAGCTCTGCTTCCATCTTCCTCTGGGACCAGAAAAATAGGTGTTGGGGCAGGTGCTTTTGTTTAGGCTTAGCTCACAAAGGGCAGCTTAGGGTGGGGTGATATTAATTCCCTTGGCATGGATTTTGAAAACTTTAAGATTTATGTTTTAAGAACCTTCACTCGGAAGTGGATGAGAGTTTTCTGCTTGCAAAATAGATTCCACTTGCAAAAATTCTAGTTGAATTTCTCCTCTGTGTCATTGAAACATTTTTTCAGTTTCTATCCAGTCTTGGGATTGCCTCCTGTTAGATCAGAATGGAAAAGGTGGGTGTTAGCAGCATTTCTGGAAGAATCAACTCAAAGCCCCCGGGGAGCCTTGGGCCCCACCTCTCATCCAGTCTTCTGCAGGCACTTTTTTTTTTTTTTTTTTTTTACTCTTGGTACGGTGTCAATTCTAACACTTGAGTAATTTGCTCTATGTGCCTCGTTAGAGTGAAGACATTAATGTTTTATTATTATTAATCTTATTTTCAGTGTTTACATTTTGATGTCTGTTTTTTTGTTTTGTTTTGTGTGTGTGTGTGTGTGTGTGTGTGTGTGTGTGTGTGTGTGTTTTGTTTTGTTTTTTTGGACTACCTGTATGATTTCAGGAACAAACCCGGCTTTGTATGCTTCCTGAATCTGACCTCACCTGGCCCAGATAACCTGCATTCCAAATAGTGAGTTTGCAGCAAGGCAGCTAAGCAACAGGCCTCTCAGCTGGGCCATTTTCTAAGAACTGCAGGGCATGACTTCAGTTTCCAGGCCTGGCTTTGGTTGGCCTGGTGAGAGCTGACATTTAGCTCATCTCAGCCCGTGCACTGGGGGAGGATTAAAGTTGCTGCCTGATTCATAACATATAGGTGATTAAACGTGTGAAGTATTTTGAGGCCTTCTCTTTCATTCATTTATTCAAACAAACATTTGTTGCTGAGTGAATGATGACTTTGATTTAGAAACACTATACACAACATAAAATACTGGCAGCTTGTAGGTAGCAATTTTTTTATTTGCTCTCCTAAAGGAATTTCATTACCAAGTCCTCGTGAATTTTGAACCTCGAGAAGAATAATCCTTTCCTTTGTTGAAGTTTTAAATTTAGAATAGTCAGACAATAGTGAAGCATTCTGTTCAGAGCATTCCTTTTAGGTGACCCATTTATTATACACTGTTCTTAAGAAGAGATGAATTTGATTAGCATTGAACATTCAGTCGGTTTTTGCATAGCTAATACCAAGGAGAAATGTTCAGAAGTTGTGCCTGCTGTTTAATATTATTATGTGGGCAACTTTTAATTATCTGTACTGATGGAATATAATAACTGATGTGTACACTCTAAAATCAGCCCCTTTGGCTTTGGGGAGTATTGTGTGATGCTTTTACTTACCTTTCATTGTGGTTTTGCTCAGACTAATATTAAAATGTGCTGCATTCTTTGTGCACACAGCTCATGATAGGAAGGAAGGAGGAAATGACTCAAAAGTATACCAGAAAAAGGTCAACTGGAATTTTAAAATTTCAGATAATGTTTCTAAGTAATGTCACTGCTTATTGTTACTGCTTGTTATTCAAAATACCTCTCTCCTTCCTATCTATTCAGGTTAAGCTTGTTTTTTATGGCCAACAGTTATAGAAGGAAATATTTGAAGGGTTTATCTCCTGTGTAGTGGCCTTTGGATTCTGAAGGTCTCGGCCTAAAAATATATTTCCGCACCAGCCTGGTCTAGAGCCCTTCCCCTCCTACCATTTTTAGCCCTCCCTGACTGGCCCATTCACCTGAGCGATTGGTGAGATGTGTGGTGTGAGGCTTTGGGATAGGGGTGGGGAATGTCTGGCCTGCAGGCCATATAATGCCTGTGAAATCATTTGGACTGGCCCTGCCAAGTCTTTAGGAGTGAGTTAATTACCCGCTTGACCAAATATAGCAGGCTAGTATTTAAGTTGATAGTTTTGTATGGCCTGCAAATGAAGTTATAAATATTCATATGGCCCTTGGCATTAAAAAAAAGAAAATTTCCCCACCCCTGCTTTGGAAGATGGTGGTGACTGGCTCTCCAGGATGAGCTAAGGGATGATCCCTAAGTATGGAGGTGCTGATGCAAGGAAAAGAAAACCATCTCTGGCCTGGGACGGTCCTTAGTAAGTCAGTGGGATGCTGTCCTCATCCACTCACCTGGACTCTGGGTCCGCGGGCTCTGAAGGCGTTGCTGGGCGTTAGCAACATAGAAGCTGCATGTAGTGTCTTCTGCTGGCTTTCCTGCCTCCCACCTGGTCACGGCTTCACCTGCTCTCGCTCCCTTGCCATGACTCTGTGGTACTGCTGTTCAGATGTACCCCAACTTCTCATCTCCCCAGGAGGTGAGGCCTGGCTCGTTGGTGCAGGCCGGTTTCTCAGATCACAGTCTTGCTAGCCAGTTAACATTACAAATAAATGTCAGCCTCCCGCAGTCGTGTGCCCTGGAGCTGAGATGACCTCACCACACTGGTGAGACAGATTCTGTCACCAGGCTCCGGGTGCCCTTTTCTCTACCACCCCATCCCCACCTTTGCCGACCTGACCGTTTCCACACCAGGAAGCCAGCCATCCTTATTGCTGTCCTCACTTGCTCCCTTCACAAGACGCGCTCTAAAAAAAAAAGGGGGGGGGGAGCAAAGCTAGCGTGTGGTTATCTACCATGCGCATCTTCTGGGTGCCACATAGTTTTGTGTACATAATTGAACTTCGCTTTGCACCCACCTTCTGAGACAGGTGTTTGTCTCATTTCACAGCTGATGAGCTTAGGAATCAAGCCAGTAAATATCCTCCCCAAAGTTATGGAGATGGCTGGTGCTAGGATTAATATTCAGCTTAGATTCAAACCCTGTTCTCTTTCCCTGTGTGTCTATTTCTTTTCTTTTTTTTTTCTTTCTTCCTTTTTTGGATATCTGGATATTCCACTTCCAAGGTAGCATACTTACTCTGATATTTAAAGAGAGAATCTTTAAAGGTAAGACTAATTATGGAGTTTCAGGTATCAGTGAGTTGTTGGAGGGTTGTTATCTTAAAAGCATGCCATATTGGCAACCAGCTCCTGCAAAGTGTGAGGAACTACCAAACATGCATCCAAGTATCATCCTTCTTCTTGGCCTTTGCTGCTTTTACTTAATTCTAGATTGCTGGAAAATGGCTTCTCTTTTCCGCACAAATTAGAAGCCAGCTGCTTTTCTTGGCTGTCCCTGGCCAGAGGGGTGTGCTTTCCTGATTTCCTAATAAAACTTTAGCTCGTGTTAGAAGCCCAAGTATTTTACTTCCAGTGGATTTGGCAGCAATGCATTCATGAAGATGCTGTTCCTTCCATTGAAAATAGCTTTATATTACTTATCAGGGGCCAGCAATGTCCTTGAACAGGAGAGACATTCTTTTCAGAGAAACATTTTCCTGCATCGCTGCCATAATTGTGACCAGCTTCCAAAGGTGCTTTCCACATACCCCCAGCAGGGCTGAGGGGCCTGGGTGAGTGAGCTCACCGGTCCTATACCTTGGAGACAGTTGCTGCTGATGAAGTTCCTTTACAAAGCCCAAAGGAATTCTCCTTCTTCCCCCAGAGGTGTTTATAACCTCCAATTTGCTCACCATGCCTCTTGTAGAAAGGGGTAGGAGCTCAGCTTCTGGCAGGCGGCCACGGAGCTGAGCCGCTGCGGGCTCCTGTCCCAGATCGGTGGCGCTCAGCTCCCCAGTGGGTGCTGGGAAGCCCATGGGGTAGGAGGAGGGGGGTTAGAGCAGCAGCCAGTGGTCCCTCCTCCTCTGAGCCCTGGAGGTGTGGCCAGAGCCTGCGGGACAGCCAGTCAGGGGGCGGGAAGGCGGGCCCTTGTGGCTGCTAAGGCTAGAGAGGAGGAGCTGATAATGTACAGTGGGTGGGTGGTCCAGCCTGTTGAAACAGATCCTTTGCAAGATCTTCTAATGAATGTTTAGCATTTCCGCACCCTGTGCCCTGACCCTGGAGAGCATAGCCCTGGCTGAGGATTTGTCCTCATCCCCATTTCGCCTTGGGAAAGGGCTCCCTTGTGCTGCTGTAGTATTTCCTGCAGCCTCCACCTGGTAGGAGGTCCGGACCTCAGTTCCCATAGGAGTTTAAAGGAATAGGGGGCGGATTATGAGTCCCTCTCGAAACACAATGAAGTACAGAATTCTGAAAAGATAATCCAGTTGCTGAATAAAAAGCCACACACATTTAATATATGACATCAGAATACAAAGTCATTTTAAATAGGAGGGTTTTTTTTGTAGTTATGGCAAATGATTGCATTTTAATACAATTGGTGTTGCAAAGGGATTCTTTAAAATATGATTTTGATAATTTTGCTGATTTTTGAAAACTATTTTGTAATTTGGAGCGTCATCTGAGGTTACAGACACATTCATACACCCTCCCACCCCCGCCCATCATATATATGATCACCCAGGTACTATATATCAAAATAGGGTTGCTTTGTTACCACACTCTTAAGAAAGCTCTTCCAATCCTGTTTAGTTTCTGACTAACAAAGTCTTGCTCCCTCAATACTGTCTGGCTGGTTTACTGGATTGAAAAGAGAAGGTACCACCACTGAGATTAAAACAAGGTCCCTTAGCCCTGGTCAGGTGACTGAGTGGTTGGAGCATCATACCATACACCAAAGATTGTGGGTTCGATTCCCAGATTCCCAGGTAGGGCACATTTCAGGTTGGGGGCTTGATCCCCGGTGGGACTCGGAATGGGTGCAGAAGAAACTGATGAATGCTTCTCTTTGACAGGGATGTTTCTCTCTTTCCCTTCCTCTCTCTCTGAAAATCAATCAAAACATATCTTTGGGTGAAAATTAAAAAATAATAAAAATAATAAGGCCCCTTATCCCTAATTAATTAAAAGAGTGTGAGAACCTTGCTCTGGCCAGGGAGCTCAATTGGTTAGAGTGCCATCTGGATATGGGAAGGTTGTGACCCAGCCCATCCATTCTTACACAGCACCCCAGAGAAACTTTGCTTATTTTTATTATTTCTGTTGGAAAGAACATCATTTCTAACAGAAAAAAAGAATAACATTAGAAGGTAAAAAATAAAACCCATCAGTAGAAGAATAGTGACAAGTTCACACAAGGGAATACTATGCAGCAGTGAAAATGAGTTAACTACTGCTACTTGCAACAACATATTAAATCTTAGATGCACCATTGTGTGAAAACAAGCACAGTCATAGATGACAATGTACGGTATAATAAAAATGGTTCATAAATTCCAAAATCAAGCAAAATTATATACTAATGGAATAATACATTCAAAATTTAGATTTTGGTTACCTCTGGAGAAGAGGAGAAGGGAGGGTGTGGCAAAGTAGCACATAGGTAGATGCAGCAATACCTGTAATATATTAAATAGGATGGCCGGGTTATGGGTGTTCATTTTATTCTTATGCTTCATAGATCATATATATGTTGTATGCATCCTGTATGGATGTTTCCAATTTTGCATAATACAAATACATATTTTTGGATTTAAAATTTTTTCCAGATTTATTGCCATATAAGTGTCATATAGCACTGTGCAAGTTTAGGATATACAGCATAATGATTTGACTTACATACGTCATGAAAGGATTATCACAGTAAGTTTAGTTAACATTCATCATCTCCTGGAGATGTGAAAAAATGAAAAAGAAAGAAAAACATTTTTTCTAGTAGTAATGAGAACTCTCAGGATTTAAACTCTTAGCAACTTCCATATATATACCAGAGAGCAGTGTTTACCATAGTATTTTCATGCTGTACGGTACCTTCTAAAGACACTGATATTGTAAGGTGATAATATAAGCCAGAACTTTCTCTTGTTGCTCCTGCATTCCACCTATTTCATGTCATAGTCCCATTTCATAGTCCCCCATATCTTGGCATCACACCGGAGTGGTCAGAAGGTGTGGTCTGACAGGAAGTCCCTGGAGTCCTTTGGGTGGCTGAGGATACAGGGTGAGGCAGACAGTTGCTAAATGGAATGAGAGAGAAGACACAGGAGCCCTCTGTATCCTTCTTCCCCCTGAATGCCTAGAAAACCAAGGGGCCTGGAGGAAAGAGAACCCTGAAAAAAAAAAAAATCTTGGTGACCGCTTGGAAAATCCATGCTTATTGTTCCAACAGTGACTAATGGTTTCGAACGTGGACGATCAGCCTGGATAGGCTGCGATGAGAAACTTGTTTCGCTGCCCACTGCTCTTTTCTGGCCTTTCGAGTGAGGTAGGATTTGGCATGTGGATGGTGATGTAATATGTTAGACAGGCAAGTTGTCACAGGCTGAAGGTTTGGTTTTGGAAAATGAAAAGCGAATACGTGAGAAAGCGGCCCATGTGGGAATGAGAATTACGACAAAAGGGGGAAATGCTGTCTGGCGCTGGTGTGTGTTTCTCCGAGTGCTGAGGCTCTCTGCCACGGAGGTGCGTCACTGAAGTGCTGGCCAGGGCCGGGGAGGCGGGCGCACCTCTCCTGGGACTCATCTTAGGCAGCCGAGTAAAATCATTCGCGATGTGCTGGTGTTGTGGGGGCAGAGCTTGGTCTCCATTTCCACTAAATAAGTGTGTGGAATCAACACCTAACTGAATATTTGTCATGGGAACACCCCGAGGCCCCTGTGTAGCTGGTATTTTTCAGACTAGTTCTCAGACAGGAAAATGTGCAGCATGTCTCTACTCTGAAATAGTTTCAACGTCTTTTATGTGATGTTGATGCATCTGGAAGTGAAAATGCTAAGAGTTTCATTTCACTAAAAATGGATTTTTTTTTACTTTAACCTTTAACTTTAGATCATAATTAGTAGCGTTTTTAGTCTTAAGGGCATCAAAGTGTATATATTTCATTGACACGTTGAACCAGTATTCAGTGAGAAAGTTTATGTGAAAAGAATTGTGTAGGTTGTTATAAAAAAATACAGAGATCTGGTCAGTACTCTCAGGAGCTCAGAATCTAGAGAGGGAAATAGATCACTGCACAGCAGCACAAAGGCTGTGTATGTGGGAGCATATTACAGAGGAAATGACATCCCAGCATTTGAGTTTCACCTTAAAGGAAGGTGTTTAGATAGAGGAATCAGCATAAATAAGGAGGAATTTTGCCTTATATTCATAAGGTTTCACCATATTTTTTCCCCTACAAGCATATGATAATGAGATCAATAGTAAAATCAGATCAAAATTATCTAAATAAATTAAGACTTTTGGGGCTAAATTTGTCCTACATTACATTGCAGAGAACAATACATTTGCAATAAACTGGTTAATGGTTGTGGCCAATGAATAAAATGGTAATTCAGTTTAAAAGTAGTGTAACATTCTAGTGGTAAAACAATTAGAAGGTAAGAATTTAGCATTTTTATATTTTCCCTCTGTAGCTCTAATACTTCTCAGAAAATGATTAAGCTCCAACTAGAAATCGGACTTGCTTTGGGTTTTATCATTTATCAGAGAGATAAAGATGAATTATTAATAGATATCTCAAATGCAATAATTATAGTACCTTATATTTTAGTAGCACACAGTATATGAAATACCTTTGTAGTCATTATTTAAATTTGGCCAGTATGTCAAAAAAAAGGGCATCATGGGACTGATAAGTTTCTTTGTAGAATAAATTACTACCAGTTCATTCTGCTCACCTGTGCACTGGTAGCATTTGTAAACAATTCATTCTGACTATATATATATATATATATATATATATATATATATATATATATTATTGTTATTTTACAGAGAGGAAGGGAGAAGATAGAGAGCTAGAAATGTCGATGAGAGAGAAACATCGACCAGCTGCCTCTTGCACACCCACTACCGGGGATGTGCCCGCAACCAAGGTACATGCCCTTGACCGGAATCAAACCTGGGACCTTTCAGTCCACAGACTGACGCTCTACCACTGAGCCAAACCGGTTTCAGCCTGACATTATTTTTAAAAATATTGTTGCCGAAACTGGTTTGGCTCAATGGATGGAGTGTTGGCCTGCAGACTGGGGGTCCCAGGTTCAATTCCAGTCAAGGGCATGTACCTTGGTTTCAGTTGCATCCCCAGTGTGCAAGAGGCAGCTGATCAATGATTCTCTCGCATCGATGTTTCTAGCTCTCTATCTCTCTCCCTTCCTCTGTGTAAAAAATCAATAAAATATATATTTAAAAAATATTGTTGCAGAATTGTCTTGCCTCTTTTCCCCTCTTTGCGTAAGTTTATTCCATTAAATTTCAACAAATTTAAATCAGAATAGCACTGAATAGATAATGTGTTTGCTCTTAAATCATATACTTTCTGGCACATTAATTAGGCTAAAAGATAATATTTATACTAGTAGAAGTTATATTACTCTGTCCAGTAATTAAAAGAAATGTATATCTGTCTTGTTTTATTCGCAAAAGAAATAATTTACAATAAATATTCCTGATTCTTTAAATATTTATGGCATTTGAATGATAATATTTGGTGTTTCTATCATTTAGATTTTATAGATAATTTCTGAACAGCAATACATCTTCTGTGTTGATGCTTTGTGCCTTTATACATATATTAGAGGCCCGATGCATAAAATTCTTGCAAAGGTAGGCCTTCGCAAGCCGCAGGCAGCTGCCTGGATCTCTCCCTTTCAGCCATGGTGGCTTGCAGCCCTGGCTTAGTCCAGAAGGACGTTTAGGGGGACGTTTGCTCTAATTAGCATATTAGTTTTATTATTATAAATTATAGTGAGTAAGACTCACCTTTATCCTTGGTTTTCTGAGTGCCTCTTCACCTATTTTTATGGCTTTACAAAGATGCTAATGCTAATTAATGTTTTACTGGTAGTAGGAAGAGGCATTGTCAAATAAATCTTAAATCTGATGCATGAATTATAAATTCAACATGGTTGTCCTAACGGTAATATTGACAGTGATGTTATACAGTTACTATTTCTAGGTGCTTCTAGAGTGCTGGGCTCTGTGCTAAACATTTTACTGGTATAATATTTAATTTTTCCAACTATTCTGTGAGGTAGGTGTTATCCCCATTTTACAGATTAATTTATAACTGTTATGCATCATACCATTTAATAATTAAAAATACTATATTAATATATTTTAAATAGTCATCTGTGGAGCTTTGCACATATGAAATGTATACTTTCATTCAACAAATATTTATTTGTTGACTATGTTCTAGGCCAGTGGTTGGCAAACTGCGGCTCTTGAGCCACATGCGGCTCACGAGTTGCGGTTTGCTCTGTTAACTAATGAGTTTGCCGACCAGTGACCTAGACTCTCTATTCCAATAATTACAGGCTGTTGTTCCTTGTGATTAAGCCCCTATCCAGTGGTCGGCAAACTCATTAATCAACAGAGCCGCAGTTTGCCAACCACTGTCCTAGGCTGATGTGCTAACTCTGAGGATAGTATGATGAGGCAATACCCCTCCTTTGCCTTTAAGAGACTTACGATGCATTGGGAGAGATGGACTTGCTTAAAGCACACGTACAAGAAAATATGATAATTGGTTTTCTAGCAGAGGGTGTTGTAGAAAAGTGGGAAAAGAGGGCCTCAGCTTCCCAGGGGTAGTTAAGAGCAGCCCTCGCTGAGACTTGAAGAGTGAGCGTGCGTTTGAAGAGGTGCTGTGCAGCGGGAGCAGAACAGACCAGAGTGTGGAGATGAGTGGAGCCAGGCAAGGTTGGTCAGGGAGCTACAGGGATTCCAAGGTGCTGAGGGTCCGGGACGCTGGAGGAGCGGCATAGCTGGCTGAGGTCAGGTCCAGGAGCCTTGCATGCTGTTCAGAGGAACACAGACCTTAACCTCTGTGTTGAAAAGCCATCAGCAGATTAGTTCAACAAACACTAATTACGTTAAGGGTTGTTCTCCCATCCCTCTCTCCCTCATTTATTCACTCAGCAGATTTTTATTGAGTGCCGATAATGTGCTAAGTATTGTGTTGACCACTGACGATAAAAGGGTAGACAAGAGCACACGTGTTCTGCCTTTGTAGAGTTTTCTAATTAGTGGCAGAAACAAGCATCAATCAATGAATCTATCAAAAAATGTAAAACCTCAAAAGTGGCCAGTATAACACAGGAAAATGATTCTATAGAAGTATCAAGAAGATAGTGACATGGCTAAGGAGGTCGGGAAAAGCTCCTTGAGAACGGGACTGAGCTGAGAGCAGAAGGAGAAAATGATACAAGGTCATTTGATGAAGAAGTTGAATTATTTGGAAAGAGATCTCAGCAGTGAGGACTAGGGAGAACAAGGTGCTTTTAAAGGCTTTAAAGTAAGGTAGAAAAGCTGGAATGCAGGCTGGAAAAGAGCTTGAAGGCTGGATTGCACTGGGCCTGGGGGCTAGGGTAGGAATCTGAGCTCAATGGAAAACTATGCAAATCAAAGGGCGAGCCATGCTCAAAAGCACAGAGGCATAATCAGAACAGTGTACATACATGCCTACACATATGCAGGTATACAAAAGGGAAATATATGTGACCCATTAATAATTTTGATGTGCTCATATCTATTTTGTGTTGCAGTGATTCTAAAATCTGTATATACTGGTAGTAGGAAGAATTGTAAATAGGTAAACAAGTTTTGTTTTGTTTTTTTTTTTTACACCATAGATATATTATCAACAGAAATCCCTCTCTTTAAGTATCTTAAATAAGCGATTTCCATATGGCTCTTGATTTTAACTGCCTTCTTCCTAATAAAATTTAGCCAGTTAGGCAGGACTTGGATTTTAGGTTTTTCCTTAGTGTATTGGCACCCAGATTTGGGATTAGTTGGTACTTTTAATTTAATAAAATAACTATAAACCTACCCTTCATTGTAATATGAACATGCTGATTTCAGTATGGCTTGGGAATTAAAATCAAAGGATAATCACATCCCAAAAGAGCAATGCTACGACTTAGGGGGCATATAAACTCTGGGGAAAATAAGATGATGTTGATTTTATGTTTAACTTTTTTTTTGTAATAATAAGCACAGGAGTGTTGATAGCAAGATCAGTTTGGGAGAGATGGTATAGTACTGGAATCTGGAATTATGAGCGTGGCCTCAATGAATAATTTTGGCTCAGCAATGGGGCCTAGGAGACCAAAGTGCTGAGCATCAAGAGCAGAGATGACTCTGCTTTTTGATCAATAATAGTGTGATGGGGTGGGGGTGATGGATGTGAAGTATTAACAAAGTTAGTGTTCAATCAATGTTAGTGATGACCTTGAATGTCAGTGATACCATGCTTGACCTGAGTCACCTACAGTTTTGAAAGTGAAAGTCAAGCTATTATGGTAAATACATGTATTGAGTTTGTTTAACTTTGAGATTAATAGGAATCATAGAGAGCATCAAATTCAGTGATGTTCCTGAAATTTTCTGGAGGAGAACTGTTTTTTATTTCTCTGAAGTTTGGGAATCATTAGTCAGGGAATGAGGGGAAGAAACGGGCTTAATTTGTTGGTGATGCCCCTAAGGTAAAAAGATAGGATGGGAAGCTTGTCATCCCAGGAGAGGGGAGTGTGTGTGTGTGTGTGTGTGTGTGTGTGTGTGTGTGTGTGTGACAGAGAAAGAGAGAGAGAGAGAGATAGATAGAGAGAGAGAGAGAGAGAGAGAGAGAGAGAGGAGAGAAATATTATGCACATGTGTTCCTTTTTTCTCTGACCAGTTAATGTGAATGAAGGTCACAGCAAGCTGCCTCACTCAATTGGAATACTGTTTTTGTACTTACAGGTCAAGGCATTTTACACTGAGTTTTCTACTGCCACCCTGTCTACTCAAGCAAAATCCATGTGAAAAGATCTGCTGGGAAGGAGCCGACTACTTACTTTTCTCCATTGTGATGAAAGCACATGGTACAGGTAAACATCTCCAAAATTTTTAACTAAAAATAATGATCTTTTAATTGGGAAGTCCCCAAAAGAGTGGGATGGATATATATCTCTCCATTCTTCTATACATACATAGACACACACACAAACACACCAACACATAATCTCTAGATTCACATATTCTCCATCTCTTTATTCTTTGTCTCTTGTTATAAAAAGGGAACCCTTGCTTATGGAAAGAAAATAACTTCTGTGTATGTTGAAATCACTGATTAAGGTGGATGCCAAGACATTGATAAGAAAGGGATTATTTGGATGATGGTGTTTAAAAATTTAGCTAGAGAAACTACCATCAGATGGTAGTAGGGACCAGTATAATATATATTCTAGCACCTTTTATTTAACATTTTTACTCCTCTTAATTAAGGTAATAACATATTTTCATAGCAACATATTTATCTGCAACAATATTTTTAATAATTATATAGCATAACATTGAATGCATATCCTATAATATATTTCATTGATCCTCTCTAGTTGGACATTTAATTTGCTTCTGTATTTTAAAAAATATATTTTATTGATTTTTTTTACAGAGAGAAAGAGAGAGGGATAGAGAGTTAGAAACATCAATGATAGAGAAACATCGATTAGCTTCCTCTTGCTCACCCCCTACTGGGGATGTGCCTGCAACCAAGGTACATGCCCTTGACCATAATCCAACCTGGGACCTTTCAGTCCTCAGGCCGATGCTCTATCCACTGAGCCAAACCGTTTTCAGCTTTTTTTCCCCCCTCTTATGTTACCAAGAATGCTCTGATAGCTTTACTAGAGGCCTGGTGCACAAATTTCTGCATGGGTGGGGTCGCTCTGGATGGTCTTCAGGGAATAGGGCAAAACCTGAAGTCCAATGGCACCTGCAGCTCCTAACTGCCGCTCCTGCTCATCCCAGCCCCACTGTGCCTGCCTTGGGCTTGTGCCCAATCAGTCCTGATTGGGAAAGACTTGTGTTGCATTGTTCACCAGCCATGAGCCCTGCATCTGGTGCAAACCCCCCCCCCTTGGGGTGTGGCCTGTGGGATTGGGCTGAAACCAGCTATCCAACATCCCTCAAGGGGTCCAGGATTGAGAGAGGGCACAGGCCAGGCTGAGGCCAGCCTAGGAAGGACCATGGGAAGGCTCCAGGATGTGTCTGGCCCATCAGCAGCAAGCTAACCTACCGGTTGGAGCCTCTGCCTCCTGGTGTTCAGTTCATGTCATAGCGGCTGGTTAAGCAGTTGACTTTGTCCCCTGGTAGTCAGTGCACATCTTAGTGAGTGATTGAGCAGCCTTAGCATATATTAGCATATTACACTTTGATTGGTTATTCAATTGTTCTGCCGTTGTTCTATTTGCATATTACTCATTTATTATATAAGGTATTAATTGTCAGTATTCATGGCTTTCTTAATATAATTCCTTAGCAGTAACTTGCTGAATTTAAGAGTTTTTCAGTTTTAAACTTTTGCTACTTGCTGCTAAATTCCTTTCCAATAAAGTCATATCAATTTCTATTTCCAGAGGCAGTGTATGAGAGTACCTATGCCATACAATTTTATCATTACTAAAATTTTTGAAAACAAAAAAAAAGTCATTGCCAATTGATTATGAGACATGGGATACCTGGGATGGCATTTATTAATAAATCATACTGTTTTTAAAAACCTTACTGCTCTAACTAGTGGCATGTGTACATTACCAGTTTTTGACATTTGAGAAATAATACTAAATCAAGAAGGTATGAAAGGATCCTAGGGAATTTTAAGTTTTCTCCTTTTATAGCCAAGTATTTTTAGATGACCACGAGATCAATGGAAAGCAACACTTTTTCACTGGAAAACAGTATTTCTTTCTATAACAAGAATAAAAAGGTATTTCATAAACAGCCTATATTAAATATAGATCTGAAGTTATATGCTCATTAGTTAAAATATATGTGGGTGTCTTTATACAGATGCATATGTGCATATATATATATATATATATATATATATATATACACATACATATATATACACATACATATATATATATATATGTATGTGTGTGTGTGTGTGTGTGTGTGTGTGTACACACACATCCACACACACATACAGACATGTATCTGTCCAACGCTGGGAGCATGATTAGATATAACGGTGGCAGCACCGTATTGAGCAGAGGCTGTGGGCCACAGTGGGAAGATGCCAGGCTCCAGACTTCCTGGGCTCAAATTCCAGCCCTGCTCTTTTTTTTGAGATGTGATGCCCAGCATGTTAACTTTCCATCTCGATGTCTAAGTTTATCAAATTTAGATAACAATAGTACCCATTTCATAGGGTGTGGCAAATATGTGTGAAATATTGACAATCATTATAAATCTTATTTCAAAAGAATATCTAATGATATGAGAAAAGGGTCATGGCAGAAGCAACCAAACAAACACAAAAAGTATGACCCTGACTCTAGTATAATCTCCATTAAAAAGTATTTTTTTAGTATCTTTCCGAATGCCTTCAATTTTGATAAATGGAGTCATCCCAGTCCTGGACAAATGGCCTGACCAAAGGTGGCACGTCAGAGAGCCAGTGGTTACAGAGGAGTCCTGCCACAGAGGTGCCCTGCCATCCGGCCAGTGGGCCCCGGTTACGGCCCTCGTGTGGGAGCAGAACCTGAGCACAACCCCACTGCCTTGCTGCTGAGGTGCGGGCAGCACCTGGGCTCAGGCAAGCTCTGGGCCTCTGTGAGCTACGCCTGCCGAGTCTTACTGTCCGGCTTCATATGGGAGCTGCCCAAGAGGCTCATCGTTCTTTCTTTTTAATTTTCTTAATTTAAATTTTTTATTGTTTAAAGTATTACATAAGTCTCCTCCCCCCCCCCACATTGACCTCTCCCTGGTTATTTCCCCCCCCCTCCCACCCAGCACAAGCCCTCACGGGCCTCCTGTCTGTGTTCATGGGTTATGTTGATATGCATGCATACACCTCCTTTGGTTGATCTCTTACCCCACTCCCATTCTCTCTGAGGTCGGATGGTCTGTTAGATGCTTCTATGTCTCTGGATCTATTTTTGTTCATCAGTTAATGTTTCTCATTATATTTTACAAATGAGTGAGATCATGTGATATTTATCTTTTTCCAACTGCCTTATTTCGCTTGGCATAAGGCCTCTCCAGGTCCTTCCATTCTGTTGCAAATGGTAAGAGTTTCTTTTTTACAGCAGTGTAGTATTCAATTGTGCAGATGTAAAAAGGAACCCTTGTGCACTGCTGGTGGGAATGCAGACTGGTGCAGCCACAGTGGAAAACAGTATGGAGTTTCCTCAAAAAGTGAAAAATGGAACTTACATTTGACCCAGTGATCCTACTTCTAGGAATATATCCCAAGAAACTAGAAACACCAATCAGAAAGGATATATGCACCTCTGTGTTCATAGGAGCACAATTTACAATACGAAGACTGGGAAACAGCCTAAGTGCCCATCAGCAGATGAGTGGATTAAAAAACTGTGGTAGGCTCACCCCCCTCCCCCATAACTACATGAGCTTCCTTTCACTAAATACGTGAAAGAGAAAATAGAATTGGAGACCCCCACCCTTAGGAAACATGTTTTATTTTACAAAAAGGGGAAAATGTGGCAAAAGTCCCTTGACTTAAAGAGCTGCATCATAAGCTTGGAAAGTGGAAGGAATGAGGGTCAAAGAATTACTTGGTGTTAAGAAGACAAACAGTAGATGACTTGTCTGGCTTCAGCTAATGTTGTTCACTAGGCACTCTGGGACTTTGTGTGAATTGTCAGTGTGTGCTTGTGCGTGTCGATGCTGCATTGTTTTGGCCCACATATTTGTTTGAGCAGCTCTGTATTTTTCAGTAAAAGAGGAACATCTGAATTCCTTATTAGGACAGTTTAGCTTAAGAATTCCTCTTTAACAGGTCATAAATGTTCTCCTCCAAATGATTATGAGGATGAATAAGCAAATAAAACTTGCACTTGTCCAATATATATGTTGTTTCAACAAAATTAACAATTTTGTAAAGGGAGGGACAGCAACAAATGTATCAGCAAATATAGGTCAGAAAAGGAGTTCATGATGTTCTGCCAAGCTCCAGCGAGGTGCCTCGTGAGTGTAGGTAGACAGGCGCAATGTTGCAGGAGTGAGAATGGCAATCGCACTACCATATGGAACATTTGGTATTTGGAAAGCGCTTAGATTTCTCCTCAACTACAGAATCAATAGGGATTCAAACAGAGAGGAAGAAGTGGTTCTCTTACTGTGACTCGCTGCCGGTGTGCAGAAATGCGGACGTGTTGACTAGCAAGTGCTTTTCAGGACGGAGTTCTCCAGAAAGGCCGAAGAGGGGAGATAGTTCAGCATATTTCCCTGGGCTGTGGCCTTGGGCCTGTGGTCCAGCAGTGTTCGGTGGTCTCCATCACCAACCCACTTGTTGCAATGATATAGGAAATCTCTCTGCAAGATCTGCAAGATCAGGCCACATCAGTTTTGAAAACTCAATACATGAGTCCTATGGGGTCTTCAGAATGCCTAAACACTTTGCCAGTATAGTGGGGAAGCAACCTTTTGAATTGTAAGAAACTAAGACAGTGTCTTTATTTATTTATATTATATATATTTTATTGATTTTTTTATAGAGAGGAAGGGAGAGGGATAGAGAGTTAGAAACATCGATGAGAGAGAAACATTCATCAACTGCACCCCTTCCTCCCCCCACTGGCAATGTGCCCACAACCAAGACACATGCCCTTGACCAGAATCGAACCTGGGACCCTTCAGTCCGCAAGCCCCTGAACCAAAACGGTTTTGGCTGAGACAGTGTCTTTAAAATGCTAATCTGATTCAGTCATTTATTTATTAGGCAAATACCCCTATTGAGAGCTACTATGTACTGGCACAGTTCTAAACATTGGAGACATTCAATGGGATAAGATGGACATGAGGCCTGTCCTGATGGAGCTTCCATTTATAAGGGAGGTAGATTTGACAGCATCATAGCCTGGTGTGGGGATCAGGGGAGCTGAGCAGGACCATTTTAAAAGGAGGGGAAAGTGCATCTGAAATGAGAAGCTGGAGACACCAATGGGGAAAGACCTGTGAATCTGGAAGGCGGAAGGCAGAAAAGCCAGAGACTACCTAGGGCCTGGCGGTGAGGTTGTGACTATTGACAGGGGAATGACATAGGAAAATAAAAGTGAGGCAAGAAGACAACTATAACACTTTGCTTGAATGCACAATTGTCAGAGCCGGTAAAACTTATACAGCTATTGATCTCTGTTTGTCATCTAAGCTGAGGACGCTATTGACAGTCCATATTTTAAGAAATTGTGACATGAATACGTTGTACTCTATGACTACATAAACATATTAGAGTGTGTGGCTCATGATATATGGTGCTACTTTCTTTTTCAACTCCACCCACAGGAAGGATTGGGGTGGTGGCTCCACCAGAGTGCATTGATCTTATTTCTACTTTGACTTGCTACATCCCGTTTCTTTTTATTTTAATATATTTTTTTTTACTTTTCTACAAAGAGAAAGGGAGAAAGATAGAGAGTTTAGAAATATCAATGAGAGAGAAACATAGACCATCTGCCTCCTGCACACCCCCTACTGAGTATGTGCCTGCAACCAAGGTACATGCCCTTGACCAGAATCAAACCTGGGATCCTTGAGTCTGCAGGACGACACTCAATCCACTGAGCCAAACCGGTTAGGGCTATGTCCCATTTCTTACCAGGTCCACCATTGTTCCTGTTAAAGAGTTAATTATATAATTAATTCTGCCTCTTGTGAACAAACATAAGTAACATTATGTAGTTACCTTTAAACAGTTTTAAATTCCAGATCAAAATAGTCTGCCTAGTCGTCACCTCTTGGCCTCTTTAGGATTTGGTGCCTTTCACCAGCTTGTTAGTAGGATTGCTCTTTTTCCCGTCCTGTACTCATTTGGGTGCTTTTAGGGGTTTCTTACATAATAAACTCATTCCAAGGTTTCTTTTAATTTCTTCAGTCTTCAACATGGGTTTGGTAAAGCTACATTTTTGACTTTGGATTTATAATCATTTCCTTGTTCTCTATTTTGTCCCTCCCTGCTCCCCTGCTCTCTCTTGGGGTTTAGCCCCTGCTACATGCTTTTCCCCAACTCAACCCACCCACCACACACGCACTTTGCATTCTGGGATCTGCAATATACACTTCCACGGTGAAGAAAACCCTACTGATACTCATTAGGGTATTTGAAATAGAGATGTCTTCAAATACTACCTTTCAACCCAAACATGTTCTTTCCTTTCCCACTCCATACCTTCAGTCTGAAGGTAGCCTCTATAGTTCTTAGCCAGTTTGGAGAAAAGTGTCATTTTGAGGCACTTCATGATGTTTTCCATGGCAGAATGAAAAAGGCAGAGACAAAGATTCAAGAGCACATAGCGTTTTAGATGTAGGCATAGCTTTTCAAACCTATTCTGGTATATATTCATTTCTAAAGTAATTTGCCAGACTTCTGCATAAAGTATTTTGTTATTTGAAAGTCTTGATAAATCATATGATTTACCGTGTCAGTACGCAAACTTTCACATACTTACTTTACCTTTCCTGAAATAAGGGAGAACCTTTTGTCCCTTATTATGACCAAACAGTGAATGAGTAAAATACATGAAACCAGGTATCCCGAAGCCTCCCAGGTGTCTTTCTTTGGGACCCTCCGGCATGACGCCACAGCCTCCCACCTGCCTAATGCAGGAAGGCTGCTGGGGAGAGGGCGATTTGGCACACTGCGCCATTCAAAGCGTGAGCAGCCACTTGGAGTGGAAATATCAAAGTGTCGGTATTCTGCGGCACTTTTCAAATGACTTTTTTTTTCTTAGAGTTTATGAAGTGAGATGGAGCATTTAAATATGCTTCCTGAATTGTAGAATGTTAGGTGTTACAGCTTTTGATGTTGTACTAATTAGAGGTGGAGGGAAACATGAAGAGCATTTAGTTTCTTCACCATCCCCACCCCGACTCAAGACCCCCCTGATGTATCATTAGCGCCTTTCATCTCACCGGCGATCAAATAGTGAATCACTGGTTGTTCATTCATTACTGAAAGAACCATCATGATTATAGGATCTAAGTCATATACAGAACTTTTGGGGAGTAATTTAGTCTTTTATTTGAGTCAGAGAGAAACAACAGGCTCATGCTCCTATATGCCAAGAAGGAGCATCTCTTCAGACAAAATGAGAAACATAACACTGGTATTTAAGTTTTCACTAAATGCTTTAATAAAATTTGGGAAGATAGTTTCTATGACCTGGCAGTTATATTCTGTTCCTCCTATTTTCAGAAATATTATTTCTTCTCCATCCCTCTTCCCTCCCCCCTTCCCTTTTACAGTGAGAATAACAAGTACCTGTGAAGATTATATACATATATCCCTTTAGAACATTGTTTGGCCTGGCACATTGTTAATGCTTGATAAATATTTGCTGCTACCACTACATCTCTGTTTTTTTGTTTGTTTTGTTTTTTATCTTTTTCTTTAAAATTTTATTGGGGTGACATTAGTAAACACAAATATATAGGTTACATGTGTGGACTACTAATTTATAAAATCTGTATATAGGACCATGTGCCCACCACCCAAAGTCAAATCTTCTCCCGTCACCTCATATTAGGAACCCTCTCTTCCCCCACTCTTCTCCCACTGCAACCCCACACTGCTGTTGTGTTCATGAGTTTCAGTTTTATATTCAACATATGGATTAAATCTTATAGTTCTTAGCTTTCTCTGTTTGACTTATTTCACTTCACATAATGTTTTCAAGGTCCATCCATATTGTTGTAAATGACTATTTCATTCCTTCTTATGGCCACATAGTACTCCACTGTGAATACGTACCACATCGTCTTTATCCAGTCCTCTATCGTAGGGCACTTTGGCTGTTTCCAATTCTTGGCCACTGTGAGTAATGCTACAGTGAACATAGAGGTGCATATATCTTTGTCTATAAATTATTTAGAGTTTTTCTGGGTATATAACCAGGAGTAGAATATTTGGGTAGTATGGTAGCTCTATTTTTACTTTTCTGAGGAATCACCAGACTGCTTTCTAGAGTGGTTGTACCAGTCTGTGTTCTCACCAAACAGTGAATGAGGATTTCTTTTTTGCCACATCCTTGCCAGCACTTGCCATTTGTTGACTTGATGATAGCCATTCTGAGAAGTATGAGATGGTACCTCATTGTCATTTTGATTTGCATCTCTCGGATAATTAGTGACTTTGAGCATATTTTCATATGTCTTTTGGCCTTTCTTATGTCCTCTTTCAAAAAATATCTATTCGGTCCATTGTACCCCCCCCTTTTTTTTAATTGTTTATCTTCTTTTAGTTAAGTTGTATGAGTTCCCTATAAATGTTGGAGATTAAACCCTTATTGGTGATAACATTGGCAAATACATTCTCCCATGCAGTGGGCTTTCTTGTTGTTTTGTTGATGGCTCCCTTTGTTGTACAGAAGCTTTTTATTTTGATATAGCCCCATTTGTTTATTTTCTCTTTAGTTTTCATTGCCCTAGGAGTTGTATTAGTGAAGATATTGCTTTAGAGTTTATATTTGTGTATGGTATAAATTGGTGGTCTGTTTTCATTGTTTGCATGTATCTGTCCAATTTTCCCAACATCATTTATTGAAGAAACTGTCTTGACTCCATTGTATGTTCTTGCCTCCTTTGTCAAATATTAATTGAGCATAGTGGTTTGGGTTGATTTCTGGGTTCCCTGTTCTATTCCATTGGTCTATATGTCTGTTCTTGTGCCAATACCAGGCTGTTTTAAGAACAGTGGCTTTGTAATACAGCTTGAAATCTGGTATTGAGATCCCACCTACTTTGTTCTTTCTCAGGATTGCTGCAGCTATTCAGCATCTTTTTTATTCCAAAAGAATTTTTGGAAAGTTTGTTCTAGGTCTGTGAAATATGTTGTTGGTATTTTAATGGGGATTGCATTGAATTTATAGATTGCTTTGGGTAGTATGGACATTTCAATGATGTTGATTCTACCAATCCATGAACACTGTATGTTCTTCCATTTGTTTATGTCTTCTTCTATCTCTTTTTTCAGTGTTCTGTATTTTTCTGAGTACAGGTCTTTTACCTCCTTAAATTTATTCCTAGGTATCTTAATTTTTTTTTGGTGCAATAGTAAATGGGATTGTTTTTTAAAATCTCTCTTTCTGTAAGTTCACTATTGGTCCATAAAAATGCCATAGATTTCTTGACATTAATTTTGTATCCTGCTACATTGCCAAATTCATTTACTAAGTCTAATAATTTTTTGATGGAGTCTTTAGGGTTTTTCTATGTACAGTATCATGTCATCTGAAAAAAATGACAGTTTTGTCTCTTATTTTCCCATTTGGCTGCCTTTTATTTCTTCTTCTTGTCTAATTGCTATCACTAGCACTTCCAGTACTGTCAAACAGGAGTGGTGAAAGTGGGCATCCCTATCTCCTTCCTGTTCTTAAGTGAAATGGTTTTAGTTTTTGCCCATTCAGTATGATGTTGGCTATGGGTTTATCATGTAAAGCTTTTATTATGTTGAGGTATTATTCCTCTATTCCCATTTTGCTGAGGGTTTTTATCAAGAAAGGGTGCTGAATTTTGTCAAATGCTTTTTCTGCATCGGTTGATATGACTATGTGATTTTTATCTCAATTTGTTTATATGATGTATCATGTTTATTGATTTGCAGATATTGTACCATCCTTGCATCCTCAGGATAAATCCTGCTTGATCATGGTGTATAGAATTTGGAAAGACTTTGCCTGTGACCCTATATGTGGTCTATCTTTGAAAATATCCCATGTGCAGTTGGAGAAGAACGTATATTCCATGGCTTTGGGGTGAAATGTTCTGAAGATGTCAATTAAGTCCATCTGATATAATGAGTCATTTAGGATTGCTGTTTCTTTGTTGATTTTTTGTTTAGAGGGTCTATCCAGTGATATCAGTGGGATATTAAAGTCCCCTACTAGGATTGTATTGTTGTTGATCTCTTTCTTTATGTCTTCCAGGAGTTTTTTTATATTTGGGTGCTACTGCATTGGGTGCATATATGTTTACCTGGGTTATATCCTCTTGTTGTATCAATTCCTTTAGTATTATGAAGTGGTCTTCCTTATCTCTTGTATGGCCTTCACTTTGAGGTCTATTTTGTCAGATATAAGTATTGCTACCCTAGCTTTTTTTTTTTTCCATTTGCCTGAAAGATATTTTTCCATTCCTTCACTTTCAGTGTATTTGAGTCCTTTGTTCTGAGGTGGATCTCTTCTAGGCAGCATATATATGGGTCATGTGTTTTTGTCCATTAAGCCACTGGATGTCTTTTGATTGGAGTGTAGTCTGTTTAAGTTTAAAGTTATTATTGATAGGTACTTGTTTGTAGACATATTTATTCTTTGTACCTTCTTACCTTTTAATTTCTTCTTTTTACAGCAGTTCCTTTAGCATTTCTTACATTGCTGGCTTGGTAGTGATAAACTCCCTTATCCTTTTTTTTGTCTGTGAAGTTCCTTATTTCCCCTTTAATTTTGAATGATAGCCTTGTTAGATAGAGTATTCTTAGATTCAGTCCCTTGCTTTGCATCACTTTGTAAATTTCTGTCCATTACTTTATGACCTGATGTGTTCTTATTGAGAAATCATTTGATAATCTTATGTGAGATCTCTTGTACTGAACTTTCTGTCTCCCTCTTGCAGCCTTTTAGATTTTCTCTTTGTCCTGAACGTTTGCCATTGTAATTACAGTGTGTCTTGGGGTGGGTCTTTTTGGGTTCATCTTGTTTGGGACTCTCTGTCATATTTTTTTTTCCTGGTAGAGATTTTCTTGAGTATCTAAAACAAAATAATATAACTAAATAAAATAAGAAACCCAGAAGCTGGAGCTGTAATTGATCCCCCTGGCAGAGATGTGATCCCCTGAATTGTCTGTGGCTAAACCCAAGTTCAAGTGGAATGGTTTAGGAATCAGGAGGTCTTTGAACAAGTACTCACTTACTCTGTGCCTCCAAGTTTTTAATCTAAAATACGAATGGGTTACTCTCTGGGGCTTCTTTTACTTCTAAACATGATCATCATCTGACATCCTTGATGTTTTAAGCCTTTGAAATCCCTGTAGAAAAGAACATATGAAAGCCCAGTCACTGTTCATATTCTCTCTGTGCATTTGAGTGGATGCATAAAGTGTTTTTGGTTTGTGTCCTCCCTCATGCTCAGGTGGGCTTGCTCCTCCAGTGGTGATGATAAAACAAAATAAAACTCTCCTTTCCTGCACAAAGGTAACCCCATTCCAGATGCTTAACCCCTTAAGCTGGTGTTCAGATGTCACAGAGGGAGCATCCTTTGCTTGTTGCTGAAATACTGCTGTCTCTGGAGTGAAATTTGGCAGCTGTGTGATAGTCAAGCTGCAGTACTTCGATGACAGTTTGGGGAATGGAGTAAGACAGAAATAGCAGACTCCAAAATAATCTAATTAAAACAGCAGGGAACTCAGTATCGGGCAACAAGAAGGGAGGATTATCTCTGATTACCTCTGCTGTTTAGACGGTGTGGACTTTACCTCCAAAAGCCGCATTAGTGACCCATTGATATCTCATTGCACGATTTTGTGATTTATTTTCTCTATCTTTTCCTGGTGGTCTAATTATCAGGCTGTATAAGCACTGAAATAGATCTGTCTTTTTAGAGCCACGTCCTCCTTTTGCCCCATGCATAGGATAACCTCAGGTTCAGTATTTATGACATGAGAATGTGCTATGCTGAGAAATTATGTTTAGGCACCTTTTGTATGGCTTGGGAAGGCTGAATTGGCAGACCAGAAAACTCTACTGTTTCATTTCAGGATCTTGGTTAATAAAAGTGAACAGGAAGGAAAATTTAAGAAATGGACCTAGTAGACAAGTGCAGATGAATAAAAATATATAATCCTTTAGATTTTTCTGGAGAAGTAACCATTGTGATAAATATTAGAATAAGACCATGGGAGGACTGGTGGACAAATTTTTAAAATACTGGGCAATGTGTGCAACAGTTTTTCCAAAAAAGGAAAGGATTTGCCAACAGAGAAATAATCAGCTAATAGGACATCAGAAGTCTCAAAAGGGAGATTCCAGTGAATAGAGGAAGCAGATGCTGAAAGAACTCGGGCATTCTGTTAATGGACATTAACATGGGATGAATGCAAGTGTCTTTATGTGTGTGTTCATGACTGTGTATACATTTGTGCCGTTATCCACAGACACGATACATATTTGCATCTGTTGTATATATCCCCACATGGAAAAAACACATTGGCATTAGTTAAAAAGGGTGATACAAAACAGTGAAAATAAAATTTCTTTGGGCAGCATTTACTAATGTAATTAAAGTGCATAATCTAACTTTGTGTGTGCATGAGAGGGTTTGCTTATTCATGATTTAGAACAATAGTAGGAGTTAAATATTAACAGATTTAAGTGTCAATAAGTGTCTAAAAATACAAATTCTCTATTGTTAGCTGTTCTTACAATATGGCAGTGTAGTTTAGATATGTCTGCGCTTGTTTGGAATTCAAATGATTTGGGTAAAGAATGTTGCAGAGTGTAATTTGTGGGAGAAAATCTGCCCCGATTGTTTGTTTATTATTCCTGAGGACATTTGCAGGGCTGAACTATCACTCTGAGAAAAGAACAGCTTTGTTCAGAGCATGAGGGGCAGTCCAAGAAAACTGAGTTAAATAAAGAAACTTACAGAGTCTTTCTTTGATTGATGGTGCTTTTTGTTTGCTTTTCATTATTCCCTTTGAAGGAATAAAAACTATGAAATTGGATGTGAAAACTGAAGTAAGACCAGTGGCTTCTTAGATATTTTTACCTCAGTCGTTTGTAGTTTTCCTAGTAAAGCAGTCATATACAGGATGGGGCAAAAGTAGGTTTATAGTTAGTTGTATGGAAAATAATACCATGTTTAATAAATAAGAATATAGGAAATTGTTTTGTATTTAATAAGAATATAAGAAATTTTTAGAATTATATAAGAAGATGCAGAGGCAGTTTGTACGTGCTGTGTGATGGGTTTTGTCTCTAGATATTTTATATGCCTACTTATTTTTATAGAGTGAGCAGTGTAGCAAAAGGGAGCATAGCCTACTGTCTTTCTTCAGAAGGTCTTTCCTGCCTACTTGCCACCTTATCTCCAGGTAGAGTTTACTATATGCATGTTTAAGCCATCACTCTACTCTAGATGCTTATATCAGGGACTTATAGACAAACATGAGTCTCTATTAACTAAGCTGTAAACCACTTGAAAAAATGATTTTTTTTAAAAAATCACTAAATGTTTTAGCAACAATATTTAGTAAAAATGTAACTGTAGTACCTAAGACAGCCCCTTAACATTTAATTTGTTGAATGAATCAATGAATAAATCAATAAGATACCTACTGTGTGTCTATGATTGTCTTTGATGTGAGAGGCACTATTTATGAAGTTTAATGCATGGTCATATCTGCTCTGAAGTAGTATAATACCTAGCTAAGTTTAGACAAATTTGAATGATGAAATAAATATTGGATTGTAACAAAGAATAAAAGGGAATAATATCAGTGAGTCCATAGTGCATAAATAAATAACTGAATAAATAAATGAGGCAAAAGAGACAACTTTCTTACAGGGGAATTTTAATTAACAAATAAACCTGAGAGAAATAGAAAAGCATCATTAGCACCCATAGTAATAATTGCCACAGGGAAGTTCCACTGATGGATGCTAAAATTAGTGGGCAAAATCTTATATTTGTAGAATTTCAAAAGATCTCCCTCCAAAATATTTTTGTAGTTATGAAGAAAAAATATATAACTATAACTGGAGAATCCTGGCAGACACCATCTTAACTAAGGGATCAAGGTTAGCATCACCAGTAATCCATACTGACATGTATCCCTTCATATGAAGCACTGAGACGGGCACACCACCTGTGTGCTATCCTTCCCAACGATGTATAATCTCACTCTCATCACAAGAAAATATCAGATGCCTCCTAATTAAGGACATTCTAGAAAACAGCTGACCAGTACTCTTCCAAGTGTCAATGTCTTTAAAGGTAAGGAAGAACTATGGAACTGCCACAGGTTGGAGGATAATAAAGAGACAGGACATCCACAGGCAACATGAAATCCTATATTGGATCCTGAAGCAGAAAAAGGACAGTGGAAACCTGGTGAAATCCTAATGAATTCTATAGTTGCGTTGGTAGTATTGAAAAAGGTTAATTTTCTAGTTCTGATTATTGTTTTTTGGTTATATAAGATGTTAACATAAGGGAAGCTGGGTGAAGGGCACAAAGGAAAATGGTGCTATTTTTTAAACTCTCTGTAAATCTACAAGTATTATGAAAATCTAGTTGAAGGAGCTATACCAATCTACAAGAAGCAATTATAGAGCAATGCATGACAGTATACAAGTAAGAATTTGCAATGGTGGTGGGGGCAACTCTGGCCTGAATAGGCATTGAGGAGGATGAGAGAGAGCTGGTGATTGGAGTGGTCAGGAAAAGTTTTCTAGGAGAAAGAAAACCTGACTTGTATCTTGAATGGTGATGGAGAGATGATGGTGGAGCAAACTGAGGGGTTGTTCTAGGTGCAGGAACAAAGACTCAAGGAAGGGATGCAGACAGCCCATGTGGGATGTGTTAGAGAGGCTCACTGAGTGATGTGTGCATTTTTGCTGGAGAGAAGTATAAAAGAAAGTTGGAAAACTGTGGGGAAGACAGAGGAGTAGAGGATCATTAAGACTGGGCAGAGGAGTTTGAAGGTAATGTGATAGTGTTACAAGTTCTTGTTTAAGGAAGTGACTCAGTGGCATGCTATAGATGTGAAATTGGTGGTGGGTATCCAGGATAGCTGAAGTTAGGAGAGATGAAGGTAGGTGAGTTAGGAGTTAGAAATAATGAGAGCCTGTTTATTTAGGGCCTGGGGTGGAAAGTCAGTAAAGGAAGAAGCAGCAACATACCCCAAATCATTTGAAGAGGTAGAATCATAGAACTTAGTGATTGATGGATCTGGGGCATGAAAATGGAGGAGGCATATGATTCTTGGGTCAAGCTTATAAGAGAGGTAATGGTGGTGTTCATAATTGAAAGAATTCATTCAGCAGATATCATTGCCCACATTGAAGAATTATGTATTTCAGATAAAGAAGGAAATTAAAAAGAGTATAAACGTAATGTCTGCCTACAGTGAAGCATGGAGCAGGAAAGCTCACCGCTTGAGCTGGACTACATGAATTTATAGACAACCAGTCAGACCCACCTAAGAGGTCTCTGTCCTTCCAATAAAAAGAAGGGCCTGGCCAGAGTGGTTCAGTGCTTGAGCATCGATTTATGAACCAGGAGGTCATGGTTAGATTCTCGGTCAGGGCACATGCCCAGGTTGCAGGCTTGATCCCCAGTAGGGTATATACAAGACAGCAGACCCATGATTCTCTTTCATCATTGATGTTTCTGTCTCTTTCTCCCTCTTCCTTCCTCTCTGAAATCAATAAAAATATATTTAAAAATAAATAAAAAGTAGGGACAGGTTACTCCAGTTGGCATTGTCTCTTCTTGATAAAGATATCAAGTTTACTTCTGCTCACCGAAATCACCATTCTACTTAGGAAAAATCCACACACAGCCTTTTAACTTTGTCAACCTGGGTTCCACAGGACTCAAATATGAACATTTAAATACCATAAAAGCACAATCAACTGTATAGAAAAAATAAATTGAAAAATAAATATGGGTGCTTAAGTTCCAAACTCCCAGTCTTTAGGTGTTTTTGACTTGTTTTATATAATGCTGCCCACTGAGCAGGCCCTGATTAATGCTTTTCTGTACAGGCGTGGCCATGTTATTCTCTGCTCTTGGGCTTGCCCTTCTCTCTGTGCTATTTAGGAAAGAGCTTCTGTAGCCTTTATTACCTTGTTTTCATCAGTTATTTCACAGATTTCCATGTGCAGGCCAAATATGACATTTTCTCTGGGCAACACACTGATAGCTCCTCATCAGTAATTGTGACCATAGCGTTGGAGTTCACCTGGGGGCTTGAGTAACATCAGGGTAGGGGCAGAAGAGTGGCTATGTTCACCTTGTGCTCACTTGGGCATACATGTTTAATTATTGCTGGCAGTAATTGGATTTACATATTAAAGACCTTTGAAGATCTGCATTTCTCTGTTATTTAAAATTATTCCTGAGAAATGAGTCCTTATCCCTTGTTTTAAAGTAAGGTAAAATTGGTGTCTGGCATATCCATTTCAGGTATGCACCATTGTAAGTGGGCAATTGTACGCTACATAGTGATCACCATCAAAAGTCTGGCTGCCCTCCTTCACCATACAGTTGACCCCCTTGACCCATTTTGCAAACCCCAACCCCATTTCCCTCTGGTAACCACTAATATGTTCTCTGTATCTATGGTTTTTGTTTTATTCTGTTTGTATGTTTTGTTTTTGGATTCCATATGTGAGTGAAGTCATGTGGTATTTGTCTTTCTCCATCTGACTTACTTAAGTTAGTGTAATACCTTCAAGGTCCATCCATGCTGTCCCAAAATACAAGTTTTCATTCTTTCTTATGCCTGAGTAGTATTCCATTGTATAAATATATTAGGTTTTTATTCATTCATATTGGACACATATGTTGATTTCATATCTTAACTATTGTAAATAATGTGTCAGTGAACATAGGGATGCAAATATCTTTTCAAACTACTCTTTTCAGATTCTTCAAATAAATACTTAGGATTGGAATAGCTGGATTATATGATGCATCTTAATTTTTGTTTAGGAATCTCCATAGTGCCTGAACCAATTTACATTCCCACCAGCAGTGTGCAAGGGTTCTCTTTTCTCCACATTCTCTTCACACTCATTTCTATATGTAATGGCCAAACAGGTGTGAGGTGATTTCTCATTTTGGTTTTGATTTGCATTTTTTCATGTGCCTGATGGCTATCTGTATGTCTTCTTTGGGGAAAAAAAAGGGATATTCAGTTCCTCTGCCCATTTTTAAATTAGGCTGTTTGATTTGCTTGGTTTTGATGTCAATCAGTGATTAGGCTAAATAATTATTTTATTGACAGTAGGCAACTAAAGAGAAAATTAACTCCTTTTATGGTTAAGTGTAAATGGAAGTCACTTGATATTTTTGAAAATGTTAAATTGTGGTGATTCTGATTCTAGTCCAGAATTGAGCATTGCAACATGTAAATTTAATATTCAAATATATATTTTTGTTGTTGTTAATCCTCACCCAAGGATATTTTTCCATCGATTTTTAGAGAGAGTAGAAGGAAGGGGGAAAGACAGAGAAAGAGAAACATCGATGTGAGAGAGATACATTGATTGGTTGCCTCCTGCATGTGCCCGAACCAGGGCTGGGAATTGAGTCTGCAACTGAAGTGAGTGCCCTTGACTGGAATTGAACCCTAGACCATTTAGTCTGTGGGCCAATGCTCTATCTACTGAGCCAAATCGGCCAGGGCTCAAATGTACTTTTAGTGATGAGAAGACTCCATGAAATGTGATTTTCATATGGTATATTTAAAATGTGGCTCAAATGGCAGTGTGTTTCATAATATGAATAGATGTTTTGTGCAGAATGTAAAAAGAAATTACATCTTTTATAGAGTGGACACTGGCAATGTGACCCTGAGGCCCCTTTATGGGCCTGCTGTGGAAGCGCATGTATTCAAACTGGCAGGATAAAGAATTCTTTTATGTCCTTTATAAGCGTATATGGACTTCAGTGTTTTTTCATAGAGAATGTATTTCAAAATTGTAATTGTAGTCAATGGTTCATTCCATATAAAAATACTTACTTTATCCAGTGTTCTTTCCACAGCCCATATGTGCCAGCCAGTTTTTCTCCCTTCTCAGAGTGCCTGAAGCTTTTGACTCTAGTGCATTTACTAAAATGGGTGCCTTGTTTTCTTGTGGTGGCGTATGTGAGAATCACAGCCTGAACTGAGGGAACCATTACAACTTATTCTCAAAAATGTTGCAAGGTGAAGGCAGGCAGAATCCCTGCCCTGTGACCCTCACCAGAGCTCTGAGAGGATTGGAAAGCCTATCAGGCCATGATTTCTCAAAGAGACAGTACATATATATCAAACAGATTAATTCTTTTATTTTTTTTACGAGGATGTGCATAATCCTTTAACCTAGTTGTCCTTTTAGAGAGGCAACAAAGAAATGAAGGTGGGAGGTACCAGAAAATCACTGTGGAAGGAACAAGGGTAGAGAGCCAAGTTTTAGGGTTGGACTAGACCAGTGATTAGCAAATTGTGGCTCCATTGACTAATGAGTTTACTGACCACTGCCTTAGGGAAGAACACTTAAAAAACATTCGAATAATGTAGTAATGTCTTTAACCTGAAGTCAAAACTTCTGGGTAAGGGTAATGCCTTACGCAGTGGTTGGCAAACTCATTAGTCAACAGAGCAGCAAACTGTGGCTCATGAGCTGCAGTTTGTGGACCACTGGATTAGACAAAGTCTGTTTAAAGTTATATGTTAATTTATATTTATTGTGCCTTATAATAACAGTGTAATGAGGGAAGGGAGCTATTTAGAGAGCAAGAGGTGAGGAGTGCTTACAAATTCCCTTCTTCACTCTCATCTTTCCTTGTTCAGTTTCTCTTCTCCCATTTTCCCTGAGAAGTAAATTGAATGAATAAGAAAATGAAATGAGCATGCTGCTTTTAACAAAATTCAAGTGGTGTCACTTCTGTGAATGTTGTCCCAAAAGTGTTTATGATCCTAGCTTCCTTATCCAGAACACATACTTCTGTGACCCTAACCTGCTGAACAAAATCTGGAAATACTAGGAAAAAGCCTCTTAGGAAAGAGAAAAATGAGCAACAAAAGATCTTGCACTCCATTTATAGGTGATGTCCGAGCTACACAGAGCCCTGTTGGCTTAGAATGACACTCAGAGAAAGGTGAAGATTTCACAAGTTTATTTATCCAGCTCCCCAAGTACATTCAAAGAATTAAGAGGGCTTTCTAGTGTTAAATCTACTGACCGTAGTGCAGGAAGGGGATATAAACTAGAAAAACTAGAGCACTATGCCATCTCAGTGGTACAGGGCCATTGGGTTTGAGGACAAACCAAGCGTGGGGATTAATCAGTAGGAAACTCAAGGGACTTTCCCTGAAATGCAATAAAGAGGTGATGGTGCAGAGGGCACAGATGCTGTAGTAAGAGACAACCCCAACTCTCAGTTCTGTTACAGTTAACTTGGGGCAGTGGTCAGCAAACTCATTAGTCAATGGAACCAAATATCAATAGCACGATGATTGAAATTTCTTTTGAGAGCCAAAAACTGACTTCTGCTCATGGGCCATGAAGTTTCAATCGCACTGTACATGCGCACCCGCATGTGTTATTTTGTGGAAGAGCCACACTCAAGGGGCCAAAAAGCCGCATGTGGCTCGAGAGCCGCAGTTTGCCAAACACTGACTTAGGGCATTCCATAGGAGAGTGAAGGTATCCTCATGGTGGTGACTCCCTGATGAGAGCCCTTCATCTCATAGTTCAGCCATTCTCTACGTTAGGGAGACCTTAGAGCTTCTAAAACAATTGGGCCAGCAGTTGGGGGGAACAAAGAGAAGGAATGATCTCAGTGGAGGTTTGTTAATGGAAGTGGCGTAGACCACTCTCTTTCATGTTCCCTTTGCCTGAATTTAGTCACGTGGACGTACCTAATGCAGGTAAAGCTGGGAAATGCCAACCTGTTTGTCGGTGAAGACAGGGAAGCTGGTTTGTTGAACACTCACCAGCCTCTGCCACAACAGGATACCTTCATGAGCTTGATGCCATCCTTTTCCTCCGTCCCTGCTGCCACCTGGGTGTGCACCTGGCTGGCAACCCAGCTGTTTGCAGGACAAACACCTCTGTCCTGAAAAAATCAGGGTCCACTGATCAGGACTCTTGATCCTTCAACCATCTCAGTGTGAATTTACATCCCTGGCTGTTATCTTCAGAGGGAAGAAGAGAAAACCGACATGTGCAGCTCCATGTGAAAAGCAAGGTGAACACTGTCCCTGGGAAATGGCAACATCTCCCCCCTCCCCCCCTCACCTCCCAGAGATTTATATATGCCTGTGGGTCAGGAACCTGCTTCTGCTTTAGTTCTTCCCACTGTGCTTCCCAGGAGCTGGGCCCTGTTTCTGTTAACATTATTAAATTCCAAGGGAATTCCTAAGATTATCCAGTCTTCCCGGATGTCTCATCTGTGTTCTATGCTCAGAACTTGGTTGTATCTCCATGCCACTGCCCCAAGATTGATCATATCTTCCTTGGAGCAAGAGCTTATTGGACAGAACTTTGATTGTCAGATGTCTGGGCACAAGGAGTGGACATTGAAGCTGGGGAGAGGAATCAACTATTAAGTTATTTTGATGTTCTGTTGCATGGATTGAGGTGAAGCATTCAGACAGAGGTGGGGTGGGGGAACATATAGAGGCCAGAAAGAACTTTAGAAGTTCCAGGAAAGGGAAGCGGAAACATTCTTCTCCCCCTGCCTCCCGATTCCTGCATCTGTTGTTCCCTGAGCAACCCAGGGATAACTTGCTTAAGAGCTGCCAGCACTAGAATTTGTCTACATTATGTCTACTATTAGCTCGTTTGGGTTGCTGCAAACCCAATATTTATAATATTGTTTCTCCGAGAAAATAAGCTTGGAGTTCCAAACAACTGACTTAGAATGGACTGCCTGTACATAGCTCATTTGTAAATTGAGTACTAGCCGTCCTGGGCATGTCACCCAGAGATAACATTTATCTGTGCTTTATCAGTATGGGCTTGTCAAGTTAACATATGTTTACTTTTCTCTGCCTTCATCTTGATGATAGCCTTGCTCTTAAAATTTAATGCCCTCTTTATGTTTGCAGAAACATTTCCTTTGGAGGTGCCTTGAATATTCTTGTGAAAGGAATAGTGATTTTATTTTATCTCCCAATTTATCTGTAGTAGGATTCATAGCTATGAAAATCCTTTCAGCAGGCAGTTTGTACAGTGTGGAAAAATTGAGAACTATTTAAAGGAAGTGAGGGGAAAAGAATTCTTTTCTCATATGACCCTCGGTTGTCAGATACCTCACAATGTTATTACAGTGTTGGTTTGCAAAGGTTAAAGAAATCTGAAGTTTATAATTCACTTGTGTGTGTGTGTGATCCACACATATACTAGTGAAGGAAAAATCCAACACATTCAAGCAAGATGCCTTGTTAATGTAAAAGTTCTGAGCTTCTTATAGCTTATTGACACATATAATTCACGGATTTTACATTTGCTTTTGATATATCTGTTGTATGTTCCATGGAGCCAATTTGCAGATTGCATACGCAATCATTTTAAATCCGTGTATATGTATATGTGCATAGAAATGTCCTTGCTGGCATCATATTACATAACAAAAAGGTGAAACCCTGGTCTCAGAGCCGCTCCCTCTTAGGGAACTGACTACCCAAATACAAGTAAAAATGTCTGCTGTTAGCATAGCTGCTGACAGAATATGATCACAGGTGCCCCGTTAGGAGGTAGAAATAGAATGCCTAGAACTCTGCAGGCTTGTCATAGTTAAATTGTCAGGGTGATGTGCTTCCATGTTAAAAAGAATACTTTGTTCCCCTCTTGCACATGTACCCTGCAGTGGGAGAAACCCATTTCAGTTCAGCTGCTATCCTGATTTGCACTTGTAGGCGCCGATTTGGATGCTGGTGTAGTTAAAATTAAGTGAATGGTAGTCATATTTAATGATCTTTCCCGTCTGTTTAAAACAGTACTGCAGCCCGAGCAAGAAACATTTTCTTTTAGTTTTGATTTTATGTATTTTGTTCTATCTCTTGACATTTTCGTTTGCACTCAAGAGTATGATGATATCCTGGTCTTTCTGTCATTCCCAGCCTGCAATCCCTCCCCCAAATTGTCCTCATAGGTTCTAATCACCTTTATGTTAAATGTTCATTAATTGACTAGTAACTTTGAAAGAGGGTTATAGAGATTAAACTGTGAAACCAGTTTAACACACAGAAGCCTATGTGAGTGTGAAAGAAGGCATTTGATGAATTGTAGAGTACTCTGTAAAAGGGAGGCATTAGAGCTAAATACTCCCATATTCTTACTGGGCTTTCACTGTCAAAGCATATATAAGACAACGCATATTTTCTAGTAAGTACACTGCTTCTAATGTTACAAGAGTGGCTGGAAGTTACTCCAGTCCAGTTCTGCAAGAGAGTGTTTAGGCGGAATTCAGGGTTCTAAAATGCCAAGTCATTCTTCAAAGAGGAGCACGTGTAGCTACTTCTTTCGGACCCCACGAGAGATATGGTAGGATCTGAATTTTTCAACCTCATCCACACAGAAGCAGAACAGGGCATCGCACTTCTGTCTGGATGCAAAAACGTGAAGTGCTGACCATAAATCATTGTTTAATGGATTTGTGTCCTATGACCTACTCAGGTTTATAGATTTTTCTATAGCTAGAGCTATACCAGACCTTTATTCTTGCTATTCAATTCAAATCTTATGTAATCTACTCTTAATTTCCTATGTCATGAGAAATCCTTTCCTTTCTTTCTAGAGACATCCCCACACCCCTGCCAGCTAGAGTCATGCAGTTATGAGCTCTGCTGGTGCTTAGATTATTTGTAGATTATACACACCACATGGGGCTGGCACCTCTTCCTGGAAATTAGGCCCTGTGGGCTGCTTTATGGTCTGGAATGCTCTTGCCTCAGTAGAAGTTTATGTTTTATAGCTGACACGCCATTGACCACAGCAACCTGTTATAAAACACATGGTGCTTTATTATTTGTGTCTTCTGTGCTGAACATTTGAGCTGAAACATAGGAAGAGTCTTTATTAACCCTGTGTGTTGAAATAGTTTACATGGAAAACCTTTGAGACATTCTTGCGTGTTTGAATCCTGGGGTGTTCAAATAATAAAGGTAGCTTTACCCAGAGACCTTCAGAGTCATGTGGAAATAATAATAATAATAATTTTCTTGTGGTTATTATTATTTTTGCAAATGAATACATTGGAATTCTGATTTTCTAGCTGTAGTATTCCCTTCAAATCACTTTTTATTTTTTATTTTTATACGGAAGGTTGATTTTCTGGAACCACTAGTAGTTTGAGATTACATTTTGGGGATTATTGGCATGTTTATCAGATAAGTCAAACATCAACTAGGCCACAGGGAATGTCTGTCCCTCCCCTCCCCACACCTCCCAAGTATTTTCCCCTTGCAATTTGCTTTGTAAAGAAAACGATGTTCCTATGAAGTGGAAGAGTTTGGAGGAAGCACTGCTTTTAGAGGCTCCGTCCTCATGGTGTGGAGAAGCCCAAAACCCATGCTCCAGGGCACCCCGCAGTACTTTTCACAGGCTTTACATTGGGCAGGAGCAGCCCGGCCATGTTAAAGCTTTTGCCTGTGAAGATCAAGCAGATTGCTTCTTAACCACAGTGCTCAGGGGGAGACAGAACGCAGCGGCTAAGAGAGAAACAGATAGAAAGTAGAAGAGAAACAACCTCCTGGCCCCCACCTGGGAATGTCTCCAGAGGAAGAGGATCCATGCCTTCTGATATTCACAAGTGAAGGAACTGCTGGAATTCTGCATTTCATATGGTTTGCCCATCCGGACCTCTCACCCAGGGAAGAGGAATATTCTTTGTCCAGGAGATGGGAAGCAGGAAGTGTTAAGAACCATACAGCTAAGTTTTTTTCTTTTCTCTCTTTGAAATATACAGTCAGTGCTTTTTATATTCACAGAGTTATGCAAATAGTATCACAATAAATTTTAGAGCATTTTACACCCCCCAAATAAACAAACAAACAAAAAACACCTCTACACCTGTTAGTGGTCACTTTTCACTTCTCCTAACCCTTCACCCTGAAGCTCCTAGCAACCAGTAATCTGTTTTTTCTGTATATAGATTGACTATTCTAGACATTTCATATGAATGCCATCATACAGTATATGGACTTTTGTGCCTGGCTTCTTTTACTTAACATACATTTTTCAAGGTTCATTCACATTGAGGCATGGATCAGTATTCATTCCATGTTACCACTGACTGGTATTCCATTGTATAATATACCACATTCTGTTTATCTGTTCATGAGTTGATGGACATTTGATTTGTTACTACTATTTTTAGGTAATATGAATAATGCTGCTTTGAACATTCCTGTATAAGCTTTTGTATGGACATGGTTTTATTTCTCTGTGTAGCCTACTTTTGAGCAGTTATAAATCCAGATAGTAAATTATTTTTCTCTCTCATCCATTTACTACTCTCTTCTTACCTGTCTTATCCTCCTAAAAGTGATTTCCCTTGAGCCTGTAGTTGTAGAACAAGCATGTCAAACATACGGCCCGTCAGCCACGAGTTTGACATGCTTTGTTGTAGAAAATAAGAACATGGGTTAACTTCTACTAAGGGATGAGAAACAGCATTTCTCAGGTAAACCCTCACTTGACAGATCGATGGCTGAGGTTCAGAGAGGCTCCACCGAGCCTGAGAAGTTGGAGGAGCAAGGATGTGGAGCCACATCTACTGTATTCTTAACCACAGTGCTCTCTGTTTCCTCCCACATCATCATATCAACCCAGGTCATGCACCTACCTGTCATCTCTTAGAGAATTCTTTTTATTCCGGATCCTCCTTCTGATTTGATTGTGAAAAGTAAGGAATGTGGCTTAAAGACTCTATCATATGCCCTTGGACCTGGAGCAAGCACTTGTGTTCCCTTTGACAAGCTGATTATGAGATATTTCCCTTTCTGGTTGAGTGAGGTGGCATCATAGAAGCCTGGCGCTGGCTGGTGCTCAGTTCAACCTGATACTTCTGACTCTTTGCCCTCCAGACGCTCAGTCCCCCCACCTTAAGATTACATTGCTTCTTCACAACAGCCACCCACAAATACTGCCACCCCTGCCTGTTTCACAGACTGACCCCCTTTTTGGTCAAATACCCCCTGCTTTTACTCTCATCTGTTGAGCCCATCATCACTTCACCATGAGCCAGGGTCTGCTCAGACTCCTCGGCCACTACTTCAGCCTCCTGGAGGCTCCAGCCAGCCCAGATCCCATCATTTTTAAGTAGAGTGCCACACAGTCATTTCCAAATACCTAGTAGCAGATGTATCACAGACCTGATATCTAAGGCATCAGCAATTCAGAGGAATTTTTTTGAAGGCTGGTTGGGTAGAACAACTAAGTTTTGTAAAATGTTTCTTAAAATTCCTTTGATTTCCTTTTCCAGCACTTTCTCTAAGTTTTTTACAAGCCACGCAAATTTCTCACTTCTGTCCTCTCCTCTGTGAACATAAGCAACAGGAGCACATGGGTGTTATTTTCTCATCCGTAAGAGAGGAGGTGGAAATTTTTGACTAAAATGAAGTTGAGGATCACCTGTTAATTCCAGCTGCCTGTCAGGCAGAAAATAGAAAGTGGGCTGAAAGGGCTAGGAAGGTCATAAAGGAGAAAAGACAGCTATGCTGGCTTTTCTGTGATGATAGATATGTGTCTTCTAGGAAATCTAAAAAGTTCCACTTGACGGAGGAGGTGACACACACATGGATATGAGAGGGTTGAAATGAAAATGTCTGGGTCCTTCACTTTGGATGACCCACCACCACTGAACAATCAGAAAGCCCAGGACTCCTTTCAAAGAGGGGATGGGGATAGAGGTGGGGGGGAGGGGTCATAGAGGAAGCGACAGTGCAAATAGGTCTCCTCTTTTTTTATTTTTGTGCCTTCTCAACCCCCTCTCAACTTAGAACAGAATCTCTTAAGGGAATGTCTGATGAATCCACTATAGTAATCAAAACATTTTTATAGCTATTTAAAAAAAAAATACTTATTATTGGAAGTATTACATATGTCCCTATTTTTCTCCCATTGACTCCTTCTAGCCCAGCCCACCCCCAACTCAGGCCTTCACCATACTATTGTCTGTGCCCATGGGTTATACATATATGAACTGTCTAATAAAAGAGTAATATGCATCCAAAACCTGTTTGGCTCAGTGGATAGAGCATCAGCCTGCGGACTGAAAGGTCCCAGGTTTGATTCTGGTCAAAGGCATGTACCTTGGTTGCGGGTACATCCTTAGTAGGAGGTGTGTAAGAGGCAGCTGATTGATAATTCTCTCGTCGATATTTCTAACTCTCTTTTCCTCTCTGTAAAAAATCAAAAAAAAATATTTTTTTAAAAAGAGTACTATGCAAATTGACCATCACTCCAACATACAAGTTGGCTGTCCCCATGTGGTCAAAGATGGCTTCCTTCATATGGACACAAGATGGCCACCACAAGATGGCCAGAAGGGGAGGGCAGTTGGGAGGGACCAGGCCTGCAAGGGAGCATAGTTGGAGGGCACCAGGTAAAAGCACTTCAGAAGGAATAGGACTTCAGGGGAAGGCAGTTGTGGCGGACCAGGCCTAAAGGGAAGAGCAGTTGGGAGGGACCAGGCCTTAAGGGGAGGGCAGTTGAGGGGGACCAGGCAGACAGGGGATGGTAGTTGGGGGGGGGGCAAGGCCTTCAGGGGAGGGCAGTTAGAGGTGACCAGGCCTGCAGGGGAGGGCAGTTAGGGGCAGTCAGGGTGTCAAGGGAGTGGTTAGGGGGTGATCAAACTGGCAGGCAGAAGCAGTTAAGGGCAATCAGGAAGGCAGGCAGGTAA
Organism: Vespertilio murinus; assembly: GCA_963924515.1. Taxonomy (NCBI): domain Eukaryota; kingdom Metazoa; phylum Chordata; class Mammalia; order Chiroptera; family Vespertilionidae; genus Vespertilio; species Vespertilio murinus. The sequence continues at coordinate 76,090,615 of OZ004706.1, forward strand.
GAAGTTGGGACCCAGCAGTTCTGGATTGTGAGAGGGATGTCCGACTGCCCGGGCCTAGGATTGGGCCTAAATGGGCAGTCGGACATCCCTCAAGAGGTGAAGGCTGGACTGAGAGACCGGAGAGGGTGCAGGCTGGGCTGAGAGACAACTCCCCCCACCCCCATGCATAAATTCCCCCGTGCACTGGGCCTCTAGTATGAGTATAAGTTCTTTGGTTGATCTCTTTCCTCTCTCTCATCCATACACCTCCATTTTCCCTCTGAGATTCAGTTGACTGTTTTATAGCTATTTTGTCTCAAATGTAACTGATGACCAATGGAACATACAACAATGCAGATAAGTAAAAATAGACAAAATTGGCCTTTTTCTTTATCTGTTGAGCAGAAGTCTAAATAAACCTATCTAGTTGGCACATCTCCAGCTGTAGCAGAGGCCAAATTGGAATGAATTATGAAGACAGTTATTCACTTGATCGTGGAGTTAGCTCTGTCCACTCCAGATGGGTATGTCTGGCCCAGAAGGTGTAAGTTGACTGAATGAATCTGTTTTACAAAATTTGAATCAGTCCCATTTGTGATCATCTTTGAGGTGTTTTAAAGACTTATTAATTTTTTCTTAAATACACTTTTATTAAAAAATAACCCCAAAAAGCTATCCAAAATTAGACCACACATTTTTTATTTATATTCCATGTCCTTGCCATATTTGGTTTTATTTCCTTTAACTAAAAGAAATAACTAATTTTTTTAAATCACTAAAAGTACAAAAGGTACAATAGATGTGCAAGGAAAAATAAGTCTTATTTTTGTTCCTCAGTCACTGCAATTACCTTATAGAGGCAAGTCCCATTACCATTTTCTTGTGGGTCTGTTTTAGAATATTTTATCTACCGTATTTGCCGGCGTATAAGACGATTTTTTGGCCCTGAAAAATACCGTATTTGCTGGTGTATGAGAGACTGGGCGTATAAGACTACCCCCTAACATTTCCACTAAAAATACAGAGTTTGTTATATACTCGCCGTATAAGACTACCCCCCACTTGGAGGCATATTTTTCAGGGCCAAAAAATCGTCTTATACGCCGGCAAATACGGTATATACTAGAAGCCCTGCACATGAAATTTGTGTGTGGGTATGATCCTTAGGCCTGGCCCGCGATCAGGGCCATATTTCCCAACTGCCCACAGCCAGTCCCACCCCTCACCACCACCCACTCCCGGTTCCCCATTCCAAGAGATGGTCAGTGCACCTTGTAGTGACTGGTCCAGTAGTCGTCCTGATTGTTCTGCTGTTAGGGTCAATTTGTATATTACCCTTTTATTATATAAGGTATAAAAGCTTAAGTGATGGCTAAGGTCGGTTGGCCAAATGACTGGTCCACCGGTTGTTATGACGACACACTGACCAACAGGGGGCAGATGCTCAAACCTGGAGCTGCCCCCTGGTGGTCAGTGCACTTCCACAGCCAACCTCCTTAGGCCGGCCAACCTCCTGTGGTCCCTCCCTGTGACTGGCCAGCCCCAATTGACTCTGATTGCCAGTCAGGCTGAGGGACCCCACCTGTGCATGAATTTGTACACTGGGACTCTAGTAATTATATAAGCAAATATATGGGGTTTTCTAAAGATATAATGTTTATACCGTACATACTGCTCTGCCCTTTACCACTTTTTATTTAACCATATATTTTGGAAAACCTTTCTTGTCAGATCATGGAAAGTAACCTTATTCTTCTTAGTATCTAAATAGCATTACATTTGGGTGGTTTTGCCATATTTGATGATGGGTTCTTGGTTGTCTCCAGACATTTGCTTCTATGAACAATACTTCAGGGAATTACTTTCTATAAATAGCATTTTATATGTCAGCGAGGATCTCTGGAGGAGAAATGACTAAAGTGGAGTTGTTGGATCAAAAGGAATGTGCAGTTTTAATTGGGGAAATCTTGCCAAATTGCCCTCCAATTTGGCATTTGTACTAATGTATGCTACCACTATTTCTGTGAGCGCCTTTTCTCCTCTGATAGTTTTTAAACTTCATGATCTTGTCCAACCTAAGAGGTGAAAACTACTGTCTGTTAGTAGCTTTACTGATATGAGTTTTGCTTATTGCAGTGATGATTGAATATCTTCTCACATATTACCTTCTCACATTTCTATTTTCTTTTCTAAGAAACTTATACTCACATCCATTGATCCCGCCTCTTTTTTTCTTTTACTGAGTTTTTGGTCTTTCCAGTGAATTGACTTTCAGGAGCAATTAGTAGGTAATAGGTCCAGAAAATTAGTCTTTTTGTCTTGTAATTTTCTTATTTTTTCATTTTTTACATGTCATGTTGCCTTCATGCAGGATTTGTTTTTAAAATCATGTAGTCTTATTTGTCAGACTTTTTTTTTAGCTTTTAACTTTTTGACATGCTTACCCCTTCTTCACTCAAACTCAAATATTTTAAAAAATGTGTCTCATATGTTTGCTTAGTACTTTTTAAATCATAGCGTTATTGAGATGTAATTCACATACCACAGAATTAACCCTTTAATGTGTACAATTTAGTGGCTTTAGTATTTTCTTTTACAGATGTGTGCAACCATTGCCACAATCTAATTTCAGAATATTTTCATCACCCTCAAAAGAAACCTGATACCCATTAGCAGTCACTCCCATCCCCGTCCCTCCAGCCCTGGTAACTACTGATATGCTTGTCTTCTGTATGGATTTGCCTATTCTGGACATTCCTTATAAATGGAATCATGCAATGTGTGGTCTGATGTGACTGGTTTCTTCCACTTAGCATCATGCTTTCAAGGTTCTTCTTAGTATTTTTATGTCTTCATGTTTTACATTTAAATATTTAGTCATTCATGAATTTATTTTAGTGTAGAATATGAACTAGGTATCTAACTTATTTTTTTCTAGGTTGTCATCCTGTTACTACAAGTCCTCCTTTCTCCCACAAAATGCAGTGTCAACTTTATCATACACTGAATTCATTATGTCTTTGGATTTGTTTTTTGGTTTTTTCTGTTGATCTTACTTTCTGTTCATATGCCAGTGTCTATTCACTGAATTTCTAGAGCTTTGTAATACTTTGAATATGTTGTATGCCAATTTTCTGTACTTTTTGTTGCATCATTTTTATGGCCATTTTTCCCTTTTTATTTTTCCATATGAACTCAAACTTAACTTGCTGGTGGTATTTTTCTATACTGTATAAAATTTACAGGTTAATTTGGAAAGTGCTTTTCTTTTTCCCTCATCGACTTCTTATTCATGCACGAGGTAGAGCTTTTCAGTTGTTCACATCTGCTTCTCCATCTTTTAATAGTATTTAAAGTTTTTCTTTTTATAGACCTTGCATATTTCTCATTAAATTTATCTCCAGGTATTTCATATTTTTTGTTGCTATTAAAAATGGGATGTCTTTTTACTGGTTGTCATTTAGGAAGACAATTGATTTTTTCTCAAATTGCTTTGGCTAATTACCTTGTGGAATTCTCTGATGGTCTCCAATAATTGTTCAACTGCCTCGATCAGATTTGTAGTCAGGTCATATGCAAATAATGATAACTTTACTGCTTCTTTGATGATTTTTATATCCCTTATTTCTTTCTCTTATATAATTAAATTTGCCACTTCAACCAGAACAGTGTTAAATAACAGCGATGATGGTGGACAGCCTTGTGTAGTTTTTAACTGTAATGGAATATTATCCATTGACAGTGTGATTGCCTTTGGGGTCGGGCAGGTTTAATGTCCATTTGCTCTCACAGGGCTTTAAAATGAGCAAGAAAGCATTTGGAAACGCCGGATGTGACTGTACGTTTGCAGACAGGTACAGCACACTCCACCAGTCTCCTGCAGTGATAAAACAGTGGACTGCTTTTCCTCACCAGCACCAGCAGGAGTCTGTGAGGGAAAGTCCTTGTATCAAGGAAGAAGGCAGCAATTAGGTTTTAATCTCATGCTACTTTTCTTTTGCCAATCAAGTGAAAACACTAAGAAGCGATGGGAGTGTGCAGCACCATGAGCATTAAATAAAAGCTTTTGCTAAAGAAAGGAAAGAAAGAAAAGAGGGAGAAAGAGATGGGAAGAAAGAGGTAAAATAGCCTTAGCCAGTTTGACCCGGTGGATAGAGCATAGGCCTGTGGACTGAAGCGTCCCAGGTTCGATTCTGGTCAAGGGTATTTACTTTGGTTGCAGGCGCCATTTACTTTTACACCATTTACTTTTGGTGTGCAGAAGGCAGCTGATCAATGTTTCTCTCTCTATCTCTCTCCCTTCCTCTCTGTAAAAAAATCACTAAAATGTTTTTTTTTAAAAAAAAGAAAGAGGTAAAATACATCTTGTTTTTCTCACTGTCTCCCCAAATCAAGCCACGTGATAATTATTGCTAGGGATTTCACCCCAGAATATTATTATTAAAAGAATGGCATAAAACACTACTTGTCAACAGATATGATAAGGAGTCTCAAGGCTTAGAAGAAATAGTGAAATATTTTACTATTTGTAAGCAAAACAGATTAATAAAGAGTTCCAAATATTGAGAAATCACTGAAGTGAAAAGGAATGCCTATTGAAACATGTTTACTGTTGCTTCTTTTTGATGTTGCCATTAAAAAAGTGTTTGATCTCTTGCAAAGCAACTGAAGAGGTATTTCATGTACTAACCCTGAACCTGACATGACTCTACTAATAAATGCTAGGATAGGCTGTCCCTTGCAGTAGCAGAACTGGAAAACAAAACAAAAGACTATAACAATTGAGCTTTGATTCTTGTTGGAAACATCTAACATACAGAGCTGGTGCATTGTGGTTAAATACAAAAGGAATTTAGGCTGACTTCAAAAATGGGAGAAACGGATAGGTGGTGTTTGGGACTCACTACATCGTCATCTGTGTGACACACAGGAAAGAGAAAGCCCTGGGAAGTCAACAGTCTGCATGGGTATGCCCTCCCAGGTGATTCTGAACATGCAACCTCTGGCTTACACCGTCTGGTCTCATGTCAAAACCCAAAATGTGCAGGGACTACTGGGCTTGGAGCAGAAGCATCTTGCTCTGCCGCTTGCTGGCTGTGTGAACAAGGCCCAGTTTTGGCCAGGATCTCACTAAAGATTTCTTGAGTTTAGTTTCTCATCTGTAAGTCATGCTTACTGGTTTAGTAGAGATGCCTTATGGAGCAGTTGCTCAATGTGTTCATAGAAGGGCCAGAGAAAGGGAAGAGGGTGGGAAGGAGGAATTCCATGTGGTGAGTGCTATGAGCCCAGGATACAGAGGGTGCTGAGGAAACTTATAAAGAGTATTACTTCAGAACTGGGAATGAAGTAATGTTTATGGGTTAGGCTTCTTAGATGAGTCATGAAAAATAAGCTGATAAAATGTTCTTGGGAAGTGTTTCTGTGCAGAGAGGACAGCATTTTCAAAGGCATGGGTTTGGCCCTAGCCGGTTGCTCAATGGTTAGAGCATCAGCCCATGAACTGAAGGGTTTAATTCAGGTCAAGGGCATGTACCTTGGTTGCAGACTCAATCCACGCCCCTGATCTGGGCGTGTGTGGGAGGCAACTAGTCTATGTGTCTCTCACATCGATGTTTCCCTCTGTATCTTTCCCTAACCCTTCCACTCTCTAAAAATCAATGGAAAAATATTCTCAGGTCAGGATTAGCAAAAAATGAAAAAGCAAAAGGCACGGGTTTGAAAGAATCATTGAGTCTTAAACCCAGAGTTTGCTAAGTCCCAATTTATGAGATGGGGCATTGTGAGCAATGAGACAAGCAAGGATGTCAGACCTGGCATGGAGCAGGGTCTTGTTTGTCTTGCTTGGGCTATGGTTGCAGTGGTGTGGCTGTAGACATGAGGGGCACAACTGCATTCACATTTTGGAGACACGGCAGAGTGCCTATGGGGTAGGGCTGGGAGACTGGGGAGGACTGAGCTCTGACCTTTGGCGATGATGTCTTCCATCTTCCCCACAAGTCCTGGTGCAATACTGAGCATAGTAGGTTTTCAGGAAAAACTTCTTGATGGATTTTGCCGGGATCATCTTTTCCATGATTCACTTGTTTTATCATGAATAGATTATTCTCATGTGAATTTGACCATTTCCCCCAAATTATTTTTGACCTTCAATTAAATTACCCTAAATTATTGCATGTCATGGCATAAATATACCCTAATCTATTTATAATTTATTGTGCAAGCATCGGTGTCATAAAAATACCTTCTCATTTAAAGAAAACTGACCTAGAACTCCATGGAAGTCTGGACCTACAATGCTTCTACCTCCCAAAGAAAATGGTTTATGTGCCGAAAACGGTTTGGCTCAGTGGATAGTGTCGGCCTCTGGACTGAAAGGTCCCAGGTTTGATTCCGGTCAAGGGCATGTACCTTGGTTGCAGGCACATCCCCAGTAGGGGTGTGCAAGAGGCAGCTGATCGATAATTCTCTCTCATCGATGTTTCTAATTCTCTATCTCTCTCCCTTTCTCTCTGTAAAAAGTCAATAAAAGATAGTATCTAAAAAAGAAAAAGAAAATGGTTTATGTGCAGAGGAATCATTGTCCGCAGCCCCTATATGCTTTAGGCATTTTCCACACTCTCTTTTAACATGTTCTCTGTTTTAAGGTTCTTTCAAACTTCCTGAATCTCAAAGGAAGAAGCTGTAAAAGCTTTTAGCTCCTCATGACTTAATGCAGAGAAAACTCACTGTCTCTTTGTGGGGTGAAGATACCCTCCTAGTTATGACAGACCCAGCAGTAACTGTGGTTGTGGGTCATTGAAGGCCATGATCAGTACCAGATAGAGTAAGAGACAGTCATACCTCTCATGATCTGGATGAGTGGATGGCAGCTATTCAGAACCATGGGTTTTATTTTCAGTCAGCTCGCATTGTTTGAGGTTCTACTATGCCACATGCTAGGTAGGGTGCCGAGTGCTGAAGATTCCAATGTGGACAAAAGGAAGATGTTTGCTACCCCATGGTCTGCCTTATAGTTATTACAGTACTTATTACATAGTAGGTGAAAAAGTAATTAGTCAATTTCAACACAAGCATCTGAGAGAAATTGTATTAGAAGGAAGTGCAGAATGTTGTGAAAGCTTAGAGCAAGCACCTAACCCTCACTTTGGGAGGTGGCGAGAGAAGACTGCTATGAAGAAAGATCCAGAGTTAGCTGAGCAGAAGAGGACTAAAATATACCTTAGAGAGTTTGGGGGTTGCAGTCTTTATAAGAAAAAAATTTGAGCATAGTGGGTTTTATTATGGATTTATTATGATTTTTAATAAGTCCATCAAAATAGCCTTTGAGTCACACAGTGTTTGGAAGGTGCTTGGCTACTATAATGTAAACCAGTAAGGCATTTTATCAGACCCAAACCATAGTTATCTTTACCATATGTAAAGCACAAATTGCAGAGGTCAGTATCTGAAAGAAAGTGGAATCTGAATAACATGCTGAAAAGATCCACAAGTCGTGGAACAAGTTGTCCACAGGCTTATTTCTGAAGTCAGAGCCATGTTGCCCTCTGTCACGTTAATGATTTAACATTATATCCCCGGGGGTACGCAGAGCAGCCTCCCTTTTCACAGAAGAGCCCAGGCCAAGCTGCCCTCAATGAGCTCTGTGTTGGGCAAGAGTGGAAGTTAAACACACGCGGAAGCAGAGAGTGCAGCTGAACAGCCCCAGTGTAGACCAGCGGGCACAGATACAAGAAGGTGGCACTACCCCTGTGAGGTAACATTTTGACAGATCCTCTAGTCAGGGCTAGACGTGGGTAGCGATGATTTCTGTCACAGCTAAGATGAGTGTTGGATATGGGCCAGTGGGTTAGGCTTGTGAAATGTGTGTCTTGTATAAAAACACAGTGAGTGGAGTGGCAACCCACATACATTCTTAATGTTTGCTTTCAGAAGCTATGTCCAAACAGAAGAGACATTTCTCTACTTCACATGCAACGCCATTTAAGACACGCAAATTTAAGTAGCGTTCCCTTCTCCTCTTTGCTAAAGTACTGGTTTTAACTATGGTTTCTTTTGAAGGAGCGGAACGAGCGGAACAGGTTTATTTTTGTTATCGTGTGTCTTGGAGGTTCTTCCCATGTTTTTAGGAGAAACTCCTGTTTATACAGCCTCAGGGTCTACTTGCTTGTTAAAAATAGAGAGGTGATCACAAGTTGTTATGAGTTTGGGGGCATGGGGTACTTGAAATATTTAGCAATTCAGGAGTCTTATTCTCTGCTTTAATTGTTGTTCCTAGAGCCAGCCTCTCCAGGTGCTGGGAAGCAGCTCTGAGTGGCAAGAAAGCCATTCTGCCTCCTCATTGAGAGCATGTGTCCTTGAAAGTGCTTTAGCAATACCTCCTCAGCACTCCCACTGCGTATGCACATGTGCATGTTCTTATGCACGCTCAGATACATTATATTGTTAAAGATAAATGACTAAGAGATATTTCTTTCAATTTAAAGACATTGCTCTTTTTGCTCTGCCTCTTGAATATGGCATCTCTGTTCCTTTTTTATTTTCAGTCTCCCCAAGGGAAATGTCAGTTTTTCAGCCCTGCAACTTTTGCTATAATCACAGACTGTTAGAACTATAAGGGACCGGAGAGATCTAAGAGGCCCAGTTGGAAGTGCCAGCAGGACAGCCATGTAGAGATTCCCAGCAGGCATTCTGAAAACATATCTGAATCTTGAAAGAGAAGTCAGGGCTGGACTTGTTGATTTGGGAGTCACTCACTCAGTGGCAATAGACAAGGTGCATCTGAGGAGCTCATTCCCCTGCTCAGGACCATTTGAAGCCCCTTCAGATTCTACAGAATTATCTCAGTTACCCAGCAAGGTCTTTGAGACCCTCCACCGCATGGCCTCCACTGTCCTTTCTGCCTGGTCATCTCCCACTGTCACCTCCCCACACTGGCATCTCTAACCACAGGAGTGTGGGGACCCCAAGGGTACATGCATGCTGCTTCCCTTCTTTTCTAAAGCTGTTTATTCTTCTAAAGTCAGCTCAGATTCTACTTCTGGAAACCCTCTCTTATGAATTTGGGTTGTAAAAGACCAAAGGGAATTTGGGGTCTATAATAAGCTAGAAAGTACATTCTCCATCTTTACCAGTCGCAAGTCTATGTGAGTTGCTTAGAATAACCGCCTGTTATGCATTCTAAGGGACATCTGAGGCCATCTAGACTGGCCTCTCCCACAATGCAGGGATCCATTCTGCGACATCCAAGACACATACGTGTGCTGCTGCTTCTTGCAGTAAATATATATGGAAATTTATCCAATTTTCTTTTTTTTAATCCTTCATTGACATTGTTTTTTTTACATGTCTCCATGTATGCTGTATTGAATTATATTCTTTGTAATGTCACACAACATTTTGAATTAGAATGAGGATTCTTATTCTAGCTCCACTGTCAACGCATTGGTTTTTTTAGGCAAATTTTACATAACTTCTATCTTAATTTATCATCTGTAAAATGGGCCTAAGAATAACTCACCCAGTTTTAAAAGGATAAAACCTAAAATTGAAACATTTTTTTTAAAATGTAGAATATAAACTTAAGGTTTTATTATTACTACCATATGGCTTATAGTCAAGAAAAAAATTCAGTTCTTCTTGATAATTCAATATAGATAATGTTACATTATATGCTGTATAAAAATGTAGAACTTGACACCAGGAAAAGTGGGTCCATATTTGCCCTGTGATTTACTAGCTGTGTATCCCTGGCTGAATCACTTAACCTTTTTGAGCTTCAGTTTCATCCTCTATAAATTGGGAATAATGATGTTGTTGCTATCCCTTAGAGTTGTTGAATAATTATGTTCTGCAACTGTCACACTTGAAAGATACCTTTAAACTTCAAGAGTGTCCTGTGTAATAAAAGGCTAATATGCAAAGTGTCCCCTTGGGAGTTCAACCAACCGGGAGTTTGATCACTTGCTGTGACATTCGCTGATTGCCAGGGGGTGGCACAGAATGAAGGAAGGCCCTGGCCAGCAGCTGGAAAGCCCCGATAAGCCCTGATTGCCAGTAAGGCAAAGGTACCCTACCCGTGCATGAATTTCATGCACCGGGCCTCTAGTGTTCAATAATAGCTATCATGGTTTCTCTCATGATGTAATAATGATGTCAGCCATAAAAATAGGTAAAAAAATATTTTTATTCTATTTTTATTCCTCTGGGCTGGTCCCAAAGGTAGGAGGAACACCAGGAGGAGGAACAAAGGTGGGCTGCATATGGAGAAGAGGGTGCAAAACTGGCAGGAGGCTGTGAGTGACTTCTCTTCTATCCTGAGGTTAAAGGGGGCCAAGTTGACATGTAGACTGCATAGTAGGCCTGTGGCCAAAGATGAGAATGGATGCAGGAAGAAAAGCTATGTCAGTAGGCCCTGACATCACAATAGAGCCAAGTGATGTTTTCCTAGGTTACGTCCCCAGGCATGGTGTGCCTGCTCTTGGGTGTTCCCTGTAGGTACTGGTGGACAACCCAGGGCACTGGTGGCATATTCTTAGGGCCAACAGGAATCTCCATGGGAGCTAGCTCAGATTCCCTCACTTACCACTCCTAAGTTAGGTGTCCGTACATTTATATAATAATTATATATATATATATATATATATATATATATATATATACACATACACCATATTTGCCGGCATATAAGACGATTTTTTGGCCCTGAAAAATACGTATTTGCCGGCGTATAAGATGACTGGGCGTATAAGACGACCCCCTAACATTTCCACTAAAAATACAGAGTTTGTTATATACTCGCCGTATAAGACTACCCCCCACTTGGAGGCATATTTTTTAGGGCCAAAAGGTCGTCTTATACGCCGGCAAATACGGTGTGTATATGTATGTGAATATATATATATATATATATATATATATATATATCCTTCCATTTATTAACATGCAAGACCTCACCTCACAGGAGTTTCCTAAGCTTTGCAATGTCTAACAACTTTTCCCAAACTTCATGAAAATACATTAAAAACAACCATTATAGGTTGAAAGTGAACTATTTTTGTAAGTATGTCATAAGTGATTGTATCTCAAGGTGGCAATTTCATATCTCTGTTTAATAGCTGGGACAATTAAGGCTTAGAAAAATGGCAAAGCTGAGATGGAAATTCATGATTTCCTGATCTCCAACCAGAGTAATATTTATTTTCTAAACTAATACTATTCTGGGGTAGGGGTTTCGGGGAGAGAACTCTTGCTGGACATCAAGAAAGAGAACCAGGGTCCAAGCCTCTCTTGACAGTGTGGCCTGGGAGCATGTGACTTCTCAGGACCTTGGGAAAATGAGGGAGCTTAAAAATTGTCTGCTTCCTACTGAAATATTTAGAGATTAAATGACATTTCTGGGATTTGCTTCAAGACATAAGTTTGGCCACAAGTTGATCATTATTGATGCTGAATAATGAATAGCTGGTGTTCTTACAAGTCTTTTCATACATGTTTGAAATTTTCCATAAAAAAAGTTTCAAAAAAATATGATGCTTCTAAAATGTGTACCATTGATTCTTCTCATCTCCTCTCCTACTACTGCCGTTTAACTCACTCATTTGTCCCCAACAACAACAAACTCAGTCCTCTGAAAGCAAGCCAGCCTTTCCTTTTGTCTGATCCTAATATATATATATATAATATAATATATTTCTGACACCTTTTCCATTTTTATATTTTTTAACAGATAATATGATGGCTGTGCTTTTAAAATGAATTCAAAAGCTGCTCTCTATTCCTCAGCAGTTTGAATTGTAGAAAAGAGCACAAAAGATTAGAGTACTTTAAAATAAATCTCAGCTAATTATACATACAACTGCATTCACTAAATGTGAATATTTTCAGGGCTTTCTTTGCTACCAAATGCCACCTGCTCACAATTTAAATGGGCACAAATTTAGTTCCATTAAACAAAACACAGCAAGTCTTTTCCTATAGCACAAACTCCTTGAGGTCCTATTTTGGAATTGAAAAACTAATTCTCATATTCCTTCGTTAGCACTGGGTCTGCGTCAGTCATGTGGCAGGTTGATTACTTGAATATTTTGCATTCTTGCTTTTAAGAATTCTATCAGGCAAATAGGTTGTGATGAAGTGCTTTGTGCTTTATAAGCATTCTTATGAACTAGATGGCATTTGAACATGTGGTTCCAGCAGTTACCAGGCCCCTGAACTGAGGAATACATCCATTGGCTTTTGCAGCTCATTAAAGAGACTTTTTACTATCTGTTGCCAAAAAAAAAAGAAGAAGAAAATGGAAATAAATTCCTCCAAAAAATGTTACATTCTTGGCCCAACAATGGTCTCCCCAGTAGCTGCTGGACTCCACCTTGCTATTTTAAAATTGTAAAATCACCTAAGAGGAATTCACTTATCTCTTATTAATCTGAAATATTCATGATCTGTATAGACCCAAATAGGGTTTTGCAAGTCTTGGGGTCTATGCAAGTTAAAGCAGCATCCAAATCCAACATGAATTATCAAAGTCTCTTCCATGAAAGCTTATACGAGTGGCCTTGTCTGCTCAGTTTGGAAGGTAAAAAACCCCACCATATGAAATGCATATTTGCTATGCTTACAGAAAAGTGATTTCCTTCCAACAACTTCTTTGTCTTTGTCTATCTGGACCTAGAGTCCTTGATGTTGTTTGGGCTCTGGCCATCTATCCAGACAGGAGGAAGAAGCTGCTTATCTGGCCTCATTTTTCCTAATCTTTTCTCCTCCCTCCACTACACACTTCCTTGCACTAAATTCCTTTCCCTTTTGCCCTTTCAAAACTCCTCCCTCCCTTAGAGAAGCTAAAAATAATAGTCACGCTTTCCAGTGATCCTCCCTTATTAGTATCTCAGATGCAGGCTGCAGGCAATAAGGAAACCCTTCATGGTTGACCCTGCTCAGACCTTCATGTTTACAAACCTTGACTCACCCCAAGATTTTCAGATGAAAATCTCATCCTAGATTTTCCACTCTCACTTGACTCCCATTATCTTTTCCTTACTGACAGAACATGCCAGTGTGCTTGGGAAGTGCCTACTGTCTCTAGGTGACACAGACCCATTGCTCCCTAGAGGTAGGCCCATAGGTCCATAGATGTGAAGACACACCTGGGTCCTCTAGCTGTGATTAGGGGCAGTCTTAAATGATTGTGGCTACTCCCCAGATTTTCAAATCCTCAAATATGTATTAAAGCATTTAGACCCGTTATTGTTTCCCCAGGAGCGTGCTGACCTGCAGATGAGGGCCCTAGGAAGCGGGGAAGCCTGGAGGCGGAGTCCAGCCTTTGAGCAGAGTCCACAATTGTGTGGAATCTGCACCATAACTTGGCCAGCCTGCCTGGACAGCTGGCTCCGGTTACTGTGGGAACAGTGCAAGGAAGGCCGCTGTCACATTCCTCTGGGGTCAAAGCACACTCTTCCAACACACTCAGCCCCTGCTAGCAAAGGGGAAGATGGGGAGCCTGGAAACAGAGGCTCGGGGAATGCGAACAACTTTAGACATCCATTAACTCCGCTGTGTGATTGATTGAGAAATGGAGTCTTAGAGAAGTCCTGGCACTTGCTCAGGCCCATCAGCAAGTCGTCGGCAGACCCAGGACTGAGATTTTCTCACTCATGCTCCAATACCCTCATGTTTTTCTAAAAACTGTGACTATTTCAGACTCTTGGTGAGAAGGAATTGTTGGTAAAGACATTGTATTTTGTTACGTTTTCACATGCTGCAATTGAATCAGGTTCAGGAGTGGAAAGCTCTGTGCTTTGGGCCCAGCACCTTTAATCACCTCCAGGAAAAGTCTGCCCTGCAGCATCTCCAGTGACCCTATGGGAAGTCCTTGGCTGCTGTCCCCAAGCCCAGAAGTTAGAGTTAATTTTTAAGTGCACATCTTTCACTTGAGCAAGGAGCTCTAAAAGCACTCAAGTGGCGATGCTTGAAAACATCGGAATTCCTCTGAGCTCTGACCACACTTGAACTCTCCCTTTAGAAAATTGCTGAAATCATGGTGGTTAGGACACAGGAAAACAGAATTACTGGGTGGAATTTGTCACATAGGCCCTGGTTCCAGGGACATTTAGGAGTTCAATTGATAGATAATGGGTGATTCTTTTTCTTTCAGCATGTTTTCCTGCAAAGACCCTATGTGACCTTCCTGAAACATATGGGGAAGTCCTTAGATTTTCATTTAAGATTTTTACTATTTAAAAAATATATAGAGACGAATAAAACTGTCGTATGTCAGAGTGAAAAGACTTTGCACGTAAACTCCTAGATGATGATATCAATTTTCCTCTCACAGGAAAAGGCTCCTTAAATTACTCTCAGCAGGAAGTGGTTCTCGGAAAACCTGCTGCTTCCCCCACAGAAGGCATTGTGGCCTGGGTGGGAAGGAAGGAGCAGACTGGCTGTGGCTGGTGGGCGTGGCCTCCCTAATTTCCCAACTCCCTGCGGGTCATTCCCTGTCATTTGTGGACCTGCCATGTTTTAGAGTTTCATCTTCTGCAAAGAACTTGTTCTTTTTTATTACCCAGCAAACTTTTCCAGGTTCAGTCACATGGTTGTAGCCTCTTTTAAAAGATTGTAGTCTTTTTTTTCTCCTTGTGAGTTCTATTTGGCTGCTGCGAAGGCACTTGGGCCCACCTAGAGCAGGACTTACCAGGGGCTCCGCGAACATTTGGGAGTGTTGAGGGCTACCATATTTCCCTCCACCAAGAGGCCTGATGTAGAAAACCATGTTTTCTGAGTCCTGGGCAGAATCCAGGGAAGGGCTTATTGCAGGGAGGGAGAGAATATGAAAATGCCATACATCTCTTACCGTGATCGCCTCTCTTTCCCCTCACAGAAGCACAGTGCTCTCTGCTATTTGAAGAGAGCAATTTAGGCTTATAATAAGGAATGAATAAATAGGATGCAGTGATGAAATCTCATCTGGAATGAATGCAAATTGGGAATGCTAATGACTGTGAGAGTGTGTCTCACGTTGGAGCAGAAGCAGGAATAGGTTGGCGCTTCTCCTGTCCTTCCACCGTTGGCCTGCTAGATGTTCTAGAGCACCTTGGGAAGTGGGGGCAAGGCTACTCTTTCTTAAATGTCTCTCAGTATTACACCTTGCCTTATAGGGCCTTAAAGCACTTGACAAGTCTTTAGGTCATTCCAGGTAGTGGATTCTGTTCCCCCAGGGCCGTGGTCGACAAACTGTGGCTCAAGAGCCACATGCGGCTCTGTGGCCCCTTGAGTGTGGCTCTTCCACAAAATACCATGGCCTGGATGAGTCTATTTTGAAGAAGTGGCCTTAAAAGAAGTTTAAGTTTTTAAAAAAAAATTGGCTCTCAAAAGAAATTTCAATCATTGTACTGTTGATATTTGGCTCTGTTGACTAATGAGTTTGCCTACCACTGCCCCAGGAGATCTTAAAGAGATAATTTTACACAGATGAGCATGTGCGTTCAGTCAGAACCTGAGCATTGTACTGTCTTGCATCATTTGACCTGGCGAGAAAGTCCTTTGGGTTCATTCTGCAGTTCACATTCTGCTTCTTCTTAGAGGACTGCCCACGTGTGACTTTGATCAAGTCACCTTGTGGTGGTGAAACTCCCCCATTCTTTGAATGGGGAGACTAGACTGGAGACTCTTACAGGTGCCCCCAGCTCTGAGGTTCTGTTCTGAACTATCCAGGGCTGCTGAGATCTGCATGGTAGGATGCAGGTCCAACCACAGTGCCATTCTGGCAAATTGCGCCCTCTCCATGACGGTCTTTTCCTCCACCGTGGCTGAAGCCTTCCACTCTGAAGGGTCCCAGATTTGGCGGAATGTGTTCAGTCCTAGGGAGCAGCTTGCAATGCCCCTGAGCGCACTCTGTCCTCTCCTGATCTGTGTGGTGATGAAAAGGACGTCACTGGAGGTTGCCCCCTTTCTAGTTATCAGGAGCAGAAACCCCCAGGATGAAAAAGGAACAGATACAGAACAGCTCCGAAGAAAGAAATGAAGATGCCTGAGAAAGAAGCTGAGAACTGGTGTCTCTGAGCCTCACCTCTACTGAGAGGGAGAGAAACCAGAGCCCTGATGGTTACGAGGAGAAGGAAGGCCATCCTGTACCCCTCCCAGGGGTCATGAATCTGTGGGACTCTGGCATTTTCGGGGCCCTTTGGGGAAGAGTGCCCTCTGTGCTCCTACTTTGCTCTGCATCTGTCCCACAGGTGCTGTGTGGTGCTGCAGTGGTTCCCCACCTGCGTTCTCTAAGCCTTCCAGCTCCGGGGAAACCTGGGTCCTGAGCTGGCCCCTGCCTCTCTCCCACCAGAGCACCTCCTCCTCTACTGCTATTAAATTCTGAGGTTATATAGCAGATTTTATGTTTGTCTTTAAAAAGTGTTCCATGGTTTAAAAAAATAATTTTAAAACCATTGGTACACCATGGAAGAGCTTCTATTCAAAGTAATAGAAATCATTTGACTTCCCTGACCCTCATCTTCCTTACCCCGAAACTGGGTTAACCGTATGTTCTTAGTCTGCCCCACAGAGTGATTGAAGGATTCGTTAGAGGCAATTATTTATGTCTTCATTCCACAAACATGCATTGAACTCCTCCCCTGGGAAGGCTCTGTTGGGAGAGAAGTTCATAAATAAATATGTGGGAAGGTTATTGCAAGAAGAGGGATAAAGCATATGTAAACTCACAAGGGTAAATTGTCGCTGCTATTGTTAACCAGGCAGTTTGATGTCGTGACACCAGAGCCTAGCTGTTGGGTTGAAATCCCCACTCCAGTCACTTACCAGGGTGACTGCAAGCACCTGTACTTTTAACCTCCTTGTGCCTCTGTGTTCCCATATGTACAGTTGGGATAATAATAGAATGTAGTGCATTGGTTTGCTGGGAGTTAGGATTTCTAAATTAATTAGAAAGATGACTAGTACATAGCAACCACTCTCCAGTGTTTATTACTGTTCTGGGTATTGAATGTTTCTCCAGTGTGTTGTGAAGTTGGTGCTTAGGGCAAGTTCTTCATGGGAATGTCAGGTGCATCGCTTTTGGTCCTCAGCATTGCAGTCCCTTGAAAGCTTACTTCCATTTATGCCTGTGTGTCCAGGAGATGCGTCCTGCGTTTGAAAGGGAGGCCAGGGAAACTCCATGTCACAGAGCGAGTGCCAAACAGCACTCTATTTCTGCTGCGTGGATGCTCTTCTCTCCCTTTTCTCATTCCAAACAAAGACTTTGCTTTGCAGAAGGGATCTTCCTGTGTCCCATGTGTCATCTGCCTTTAAGGGTGCAATTTATTTCTGAAGTATGCAGGACGCTCCCTGGAGAAGGCTTTGTGGCTGATGTGCAGAGGCCTCCTGTATTGATCGGCGATGTAGCGGTTCTATAGTGGTTGAATGAGGTAATTCTCATCGTGTTACTCAAGTCTGTGACCTTGAGGCTGATCAGATGACTAAGCCACATAGGTGCATTCCTGGTTACAGAATGTCCTTGTGTAAAAGGTAAATTGGTGTGAGGGTGACTAATAGTTTTATAGAAAAGTCCAAAAGCAAATTGCCTGTCTCTTGATAAGAGGCAGTCTATATTAATAAGCTCTAATACCCCTCACCCCAGGCCTTGGGTAAATTGTTGGGGCTGATTTTCAAGAGTTCCTTTATCTGTGCTCTTCTCTTCTCTTTTCTCATTAGATTCCAATTCTCTGTTAAACTGCCATGACAGTGTATAATATGGTCAGTGTGACATTCACACAAAATACTTAAGCCTCTGAAACAGTTGGCTAGATTGCTTTTCTTTTCTTTTTAAAAATTCAGCAGTGGGGTGGGACAGAGCTAAAGAGGAGAAGAATTTTAATGCAAGAAATGAGAGGGAATAAGCATGATGATAAAATCTGCATGGGGGGAATCCTTGTTAAAAAAGAAATGAACTGTATCATTAGCTGTACATTTAATTTGGATATACACTTTACCCTTGGAAATAAGAGGTTTGGTCTCCCAGCATGCCTGCTGTTGCTGACCAGGACGCATTGCATTAGAATAGGTACAGGTCTGTAATAAACAGACTTTGAGTGGGTGGGCAGTTGAGAGAGACTGGGGAGAAGATTGGTTGAATAGGTATTTGGGAATTATTGGGGTAGCAATTGGCTATTTTGATATTTGGCCATAATGTGTACATAATACTAAGTGCCAATACTGTTTTCAGTGCTTTTTAAAACAGTACACTTTAATCCTTATAACCATAGCTTTGCAAATTTTGTATCTGAGCACAATGAAGTTAAGATATTTGTTCAAGGTCATTTGAACCCAAGCATTGGTTCCAGAGTTGATGCCCTGATCACTTAGAGTCTCTCACTTAGAGTCAAAGGGAGTCAGGGTCTTGGGGGGTGCAGAAAAAAAGGAAACTCCTGTCCCCATGGAGCATAGTTATAATGCAGGTAGAAGGAATTTAGTTATTTCAAGGGTTACTCATCTGCAAGTTGCCAGTAAGCTCACCATGATCAGGCTGGGAGACTGTACCTGTTACCCCTGAGAAATGTGAAGCCTCTTTTTGCCTGTGCCGTGGTTGTGTCTGACTGGAATGTCATTTCCAATAATATACAGCTATTCATGCACAAGAGCCCTTCTTGGAGGGTAAGCAGGGAGCTGCTCTCGCCCTGGGTGGCATCACTTGGCAGAGTAGAATCACTTTTCCTGTGGCAGTTGGCGAGGCCATTGATTTGCAGGGTGGGATAGCAGGGAAATGCTCTAGACAGCTTTAACATTTGCTGGTGCTAACAAATTTGTCAACATCTAAACTCAGGATGACAGATGCCTAAAAGGATCTGGAATAGATTTTAACTTTTATAAAAGATAATAGCATTCTTATATTGGAATCAGAAGAGGCACATTTTTCATAAATATTTTAATGAACTTATATCTCAAGAAAAACTTCATGTTAAACAAATGTTAAAAAGGTCCTACTAGAAGTAGGTATCTTATAAATGCACTATTTAATGAAGATATTTATTGACTAGAACAATAATGATGTATTTTTCATCTACGATAAGTACACTTGTTGAAATCCATCCAAGCCACAAAAATGATCGAAGGGCCAATGTGGAATATAAAGGTCTGTGAAGTCCAGAGCTCATATCCTATATGGCTTCTTGCTAATTAATAAACATTGGCCTCATGTCTGTTGCCTCACAGCCTAAATGTAGCACATCGGCAAAAGTGCTCTCTTTCACTCTTGAGGGGAGAAGTTTTCTGTAAAAGAGTCTAAAAGGAGAAATCAAGAAACAATTTTTTTTAAATGAGTTGCCAAAAAAATAATTAGATACGCATATACTTAGGTCAAATGAGCAATTCCTGAGAAACCTTTTTATGATGATCATGCAGAGTTGTTCACAAGAGACTTTCCCCAACATTTTGTTAAGAATAATTTCAAACATACACAGAAGTTGAAACAGTGATACAGTTAACACCTATATACCCATTTATTTAACCTCCTTATGCATCAATGTTCCTATCAGTCCAATGGGAACAATAATAAAACCTCTTTCATTGGGATGTTGGGAAGACTAAATGAGTTAATATTTGTAAACTAATTGATACTCTATAATGTTAACCAATTTGTTACTGTTATCAATTATTTTACCAGCTGTGCAACCTGTAATTAACCAGCTGGACATCCCTAGTAGCTTCCCTAGCCCTCTCTGTGCTTTGGTTTCCTCACCTGGAAGGGAAATAATAATAGTGCTACTTGCTTTATTGAGTTGTCAGGATTAGTGAGTTAAAACTTCTGGAGCACTTAGAACAGTTCAGCATAGATTCAACTTGAATTTAACCAACAACTAACTCTGTCATCTTGGACAAAAGAGTTCCGTCTTTATTGTCCTCCTCTATAACATGGGAATGAAACTATTTTTTAGGATTGGGGGTTTAAGCAAAATAATATATGCAAGTCACTTAATAGAGTACTTGGCAGGATCTTATTATTAACTAGATTTCCTACTTTACTCAGATTTCCTTAGTTTTTGCCTAATGTCCTTTTTCTGTCCCAGGATCTCATCTAGGATGCCACGTCACCTTTAGACATCAAGTCTCCTTAGGCTCCTCTAGAATGTGATGATTGTTTTGATAACCTTGACAAACTCCAACTGAGGGACATATCACAAAATGACTGATCAGTACCCTCAACAGTGGTAAATTGCTATTTTCATCACATCATATATATATATATATATCAAAGAGACACACTATCAGTGTGTCTTATGATTGTTAGTATAGATCTTGATCACTTGTCTGAGGTAGTATTTGTTGGGGTTCCTCACTGCAAAGTTACTCCTGTCACACACGCCTCTCCCTCATCCCCATACTGCACTCTTTGGAAGAGAGCCACATCTAAGGAGTGGGATCTGTGTTCTGCATCCTTGAGGGTCATGTGACTGCATGAGTTATTCAGAGTTCTGCACAGAAGATTCATCTGTTTCTCTACCTATTTATTTATTCAGTCATTTCTTCATGTCAGTGAGAATTCATGCATATTTCCTTTAGACATTGAGTTATCTGCTATTATGTTTACTTGTTTTGTTTCTCCGATGGTTCCAGTTTGGGCCATTGGTTGTTCTTTTAGAAATATTAGGAACATTGTCTCCTGTTTCTTTTGATAGGCCCCCAACATTGTGTGTTTTTGTTTTGTTTTGTTTTTTAAGTATATTTTTATTCATTTCAGAGAGGACAGGAGAGGGAGAGAGCGATAGAAACATCAATGATGAGAGAGAATCATTGATTGGTTGCCTCCTGCATGTCCCCAGGGAAGATCCAGCCTGCAACCCGAGCATGTGCCCTTGACTAGAATCATACCTGAGACCCTTAAGTCCACAGATTGACTCTCTCTCCACTAAGCCAAACCGGCTAGGGCTGTGTTTTTGTTCTGTTTTGTTTTTGAGCATTTCTTTTCATGCTCATCTTGAATATCCCCTGCTTTAATCTTAGTATCAGCTGCTTCTCCAAGGAGTCTTGCTTCTTTGTATTAAGGAATGGTATTAGAAACCAAGACATGGGCACGTGGGCTTACAGAAATCTTATGCTCAACAAATAGTTCTCTCTCTTCTTTTTGTGGAAGTGTTAGCTCCCTTGTGCATGCTCCTTACTGCACATCATTGGTCGCTGCTCTGATGAGCCGGCCTCACTGGAGCTGACTGGACAGAAGTCATCCCAACCAGTTATGTCAGCAGATTCAATCAGCTCAGCTCAGGTAAAACTCCGTGCTGTGCTCAGTGCCCTGAGAACTTTCCCCATTGAATCCCCCCTCTAGAATCCAGGGGATGTAAGTATACAGGGTTTTCCCCAAAATGTATATACACTTTAGCAGCTGATAGCTCAATTTTGAAAATGAAATGTATTTCAACAAACACTGCCTTTTTTTTAAAGCATGTGTATATACATTTGGGGGGAACACCCTATGTAAGTGCTGTAGAAATTCAGAGTAAAGAGAAACCTGTGCAATCTCAGTATGTGGAGAAAGCTGCTCATGTAAGACTGGACTTGAGCAAGGTTTATTTCAGACGAGGAGGCTAGAAGGACAGTTGTAGAAATACGATCATATACCTTTTTAGTCGATAAAAAGAGACCTGAAGTGAATAAAGGACGTTAGGATTGGGGGTTTATTGTGAAACTGGGTTTATTGATATTGGTGGGATGAAGGAAATGGACTTCTGCCAGGTCGCTCCTGCTCTCATGAGTCAGTTAACTTTTCAGGAATTTTGAGAACAGTTGGCATTAGTTGCTAGCTTGACATCAGCTATGGTGGCAGTGTTTTCACTGCAGAAATCAGCAAATGCTACAAGTCAGTCTCCTCTCTGCCTCCTGCTGGGTATTGAACATTTCCTTGCATACCACTGGCTCTAGCTACTTAAAAATCTGGTATTTACCCTGATTCTTAGTGTATTTTTTCCACTAGAATTTTTTGTATGTACATTCTTTTAATGCTTTCCATTTTCTGATATAAACTGTTAAAAAATACAAAAGATTACAATGAGATGCATGCCCTTGAACGAAAATTGCACTTTCCTACATATTGGTTAAAACTCTGGCAGCCAAAAATTGTTTGAGTTAGGTAGGATATTTGGGCCCCTCTAATAGCCATTCAGTATAACTCAGTTGGAGATGTACTACCTAGTCTCCTACCTCGTTTTGACTACATATAAGAAGATTTGTCATTCACCCAAGGGTGGTCATTAGTGTCATAAGTAACATGGCCATAGGCCTTTCTTCCTTCATTATGGTTGGGTTGGCTTGGGCTATCTTTCTCTTTCCTATCAAGATTAAGAGAAAAAGCCTTGGCCAGGTGGTTCAGCTGGTTGGAGCACCAGTCCATACTCCAAAAGGCTGTGGTTCCATTCCTGGTCCGGGTGTATATGGGAGGCAAATGATCTATGTTTCTCTCATATCTATGTTTCTCCCCCCATCTCCTCTCCTCTCCCCTCCCCTCCCCTCCCCTCCCCTCTCTTTTCCTCTCCTCTCCTCTCCTCTCCTCTCTCTCATCTCTATCTCTTAAATTGATAAAAACATATCCTTTGGTGAGGATAAAAAAAAAGATTATGGTGAAAAAGATTATGGTGAAAAAGCTTCCTTCAGCTGAGAAGCCCTGACTCAGCATCACCCTGCCTGCAGTAGGTAATGAGGCCCTACATTAGCTGGAATTTTGTAAGAGTGATACCTGAGTAATCCATGGACTAGTGCTATGCAAATGGAAACAGTGTTCATGAGGTCACCTCTTGTGCATGATATTTGGTATTAAGTGATATGCAGAATTAGACTCAGAGGAGTTACCTTTCAGGAGAATCAACTAAAAATTGAGCAAGGAAAGCAGGGTTAGAGAGAGAAAGGCTGTGAGTTTTCACTGTCATTAGTGCTGTTTCCTATGCCCCCCCCATGATTGGTAAACTGTCCTAACTACTTTTCCTACCTGCCATCTGCTTCACTCTTGATTCATTGACTCCCTAAGGTTGTAGCACTTGGAAGAGAACATGGCAGGTATTCTGGCAATATCACAGATTTTAGGTGCAGAGTTCATTCCGAATCACAGGAGCCTCATATTCTCTTTATCTGAGAGATCTCTAGACATGGAGGCTCCCAAATTCAGCTGGTTTCCCGGTACCCTCAGGTAGGTTGCAATTCCTCAGCTGCCTCCTGTAGACCAGCCCTCCCAGGTGTGACTGACATGGACCTCTTTGGAACATACTAGTCCAACAGATCACCCGAGCAGCTCCTTAGAGAGCCAAGTGATCACAAGTCTATTTTTCTTTAAATTGTGGATATATATATATATATATATATATAATCACTAAGCATATTCGCATTATTGTGTAATTATCATCAGCACCACCCATCTCCAGAATGCTTCTCATCTTTTAAACTGAAACTTGATATACATTAAACAATAACCTTCCATTCCCTCTTTCCCTTAGCCCCGGGCAACCACCATTCTACTTTCTGTCTCTTGCATTCAGCTACTTTAGGCAACTATATACTATATAATTGAAATCATATAATATTTGTCCTTTTGTGACTGGCATATTTTTTAAATATATTTTATTGATTTTCCACAGAGAGGAAGGGAGAGGGATAGAGAGCTAGAAACATGGATTAGAGAGAAACATCGACCAGCTGCCTCCTGCACCACCGCCCCCCCACCGGGTATGTGCCCGCAACCAATGTACATGCCCTTGACCGGAATTGAACCTGGGACCTTTCAGTCCGCAGACTGACGCTCTACCACTGAGCCAAAACGGTTTTGGCAATAACTGGCATATTTTACTTAGCATAATGTCTTCAAGGTTCATCCACGTTGTAGCATATGTCAGAATGTCCTTTTTATGGCTAAGCAATATTGCATTGTATGTATATATTATATGTTGTGTATTTACACTTGGGTTACTTCCACCTTTCAGTTGTTGTTAATAATGCTACTATGAAGCCGAAACCGGTTTGGCTCAGTGGTAGAGCGTCGGTCTGTGGACTGAAAGGTCCCAGGTTCGATTCCGGTCAGGGCATGTACATTGGTTGTGGGCACATCCCCATTAGGGGGTGTGCAAGAGGCAATTGGTCGATGTTTCTCTCTCATCAACGTTTCTAGCTCTCTCTCTCTCTCTCTCTCTCTCTCTCTCTCTCTCTCTCCCTTCCTCTCTGTAAAAAGTCAATAAAATATATATTTTTTAAAATAATAATGCTACTATGAAAATGGTGCCTGGCCTGTGTGGCTCAGTGGTTGAACGTTCAATTCCTGGTCAGGGCATATGCTTGGGTTGCAGGCTTGATCCCCAGGAAGGGGGCGTGCAGGAAGCAGCCGATCAATGATTCTCTTTCATCATTGATGTTTCTATCTCTCTCTGTCTCCCTCCCTCTCTGTGAAATCAATCAATATATATATATATATATTTATATTGATATATATATATAGGTATATATATATATATCAATAAAAAATATATATATAGTTGTTGTTTTTTTACAGAGAGGAAGGAAGAGGGATAGAAAGTTAGAAACATCAATGAAGATGAGAGAGAAACATCTATCAGCTGCCTCCTGCACACCCCCTACTGGGGATGTGCCTGCAATCAAGGTACATGCTCTTGACCAGAATCAAATCTGGGACCCTTCAGCCCGCAGGCTGACGCTCTATCCACTGAGCCAAACCAGTTAGGGCTTGCTGTGTGTGTTGTTGTTGTTTTTTTAATTTGTTATTTGTTGTTGTTGTGGCTTATGATAACCATTCTAAGGGTGTGATTTTGTTTTTGCATTTCCCTGGTGATTAGTGACATTAAGCATTTTTTCATGTGCACTTTGTTTCTTTGTAAATCTTCTTTAGAGAAAGATAGTCCTTTGCCCATATTTACTAGTAATCAGATGGTGTGTTTTTGTTGCACAAGGGTCTTCCTGCTTGCCTAGATAGGGCATTACTTCAAGAAGCTGTGAGCATTTATCCAGGGTTCTGTGGGTCAACCTTTGCACATATATAATGCAGAGGTAAATGCACAGTGACCCGCCACTATGGATAGCTTCACCTGGCATGGGAGGTTTTGCCCTTGCTACTATTGTAAAGGATTTCAGTGGTGGGTGGATATTGCAGAAATAAGCCATTGGCTGCTTGGATACTGTGTGATACTGTCATCTGACTTTTTACTAAGGAAAATATAGTCTCTTTGGGGGAAAGTAGGAAGCAGAGAAATGTGTCTCAAAATTTCACAGTACATTTGGCCCTTGAACGAATCAGAGGTTAAGGGTGCTGACCCCCTGCCCAGTTGAAAATCCGTGTATAACTTTTGACTTCCCAACATCTTAACTACTAATAGCCTGTGTTGACCAGAAGCATTCCTGGTAACATAAACAGTCAATTAACACATATTTTGTATGTTATATGTATTATATACTGTATCCTTACAATAAAGTAAGCTAGAGAAAAGGGTATGTTATTAAGAAAGTCATATGGAAAATAAATGTATAGTATTGTACATATTTATTGACAAAATCTGTGTATGAGTGGACGCATGTAGTTCAAACTCACATTGTTCACGGATCAATGTATAATGACATTCTAGACAAAAGACTGACAAATACTGACCCATGACCCATATCCCACCCCACCTGTTTTTGCAAATGAAGTTTTGTTTGCACATGGCCACGTCTCTTTGTGTAGTATTTTCATTGTTGCTTTTGTGCTACAATGGCAGAGCGGAGTAAAAATGCCTAAAATATATGCTCTCTGGACCTTTCCTGGAAGAGTTTGCCAGCCCCTTGCTATTCTAGACATGTAAGTGATACAATTTTTAAAACTATATATAACATAGTGATGTTGGCCGCTGACTGTTCATGCTATACTTGAGCACTTTGAAAACTATAAAGCTCACACAGTTATAAGATATGATAGCTTTTAACTATTTACTAAACTCCAACTTTGGTCCAGAACTATGTTTTTTAGGCCTTTGTTGTTTGATTGGGACAATAGCCTTTGCATCGAGATCACTGGGGCAGCTGCCAGGTGTGACTGCAATGTTCCTACACAGGTAGCACTTTTGAAAGTCACAGTATTCATCTCTGCCTGCCCCTGTGATATTTCCTATTTGTACTGAACTTTGGTGAAGGAGCTCTGATCTTTAGCTGCAGAGAGAAGAGTCATACTGCAGGGACGTGGCCCTAAAGTGCAGGGCACAGAAAGCTTTCTGCCTTCACTCTAAAAATAGCATCCTTCTCCTCCTCCCCTCCCTCCAAGTCGGAGGTGCAACTTTGCTAAGGCGGTGATTGCCAGTTTTGGAATTTCGAAATACTGTTGGTGTGCTGGTTTTGCTCTGCTTTCTGTTCATCTTTTAGATAGTTTTACAGTAAACATGCTAACTGCTAGAAGAATCGTTAAGCTATATAGATACTGGCTTTAAGAATTTATATGGTATGCTTGGCAATTCAAGAATATTAATCGTTGATTTTAAAATATTATATATAATGCTCTTTGATATCATTGGATAGCATGCCCATTCAATTGGATAGCATGTCCATTCATTTCTACATATTTTGCATGTCTACTCTGTAGACCAAGAACTGGGCTAGGTTTTGGGAATAGAGAGAGAAATGATAAAATTTTCATGCTGTTGGAGCTGGGCCACAATCGAGTGGGGGAGATGCAACCCACAAAAATGTGTAATGAAACATGAAAATTGTTCCTTGTAGAGAATTGCACAACATGCAGTATGAAGTCTGGGGAACTGCAAACGTACTTAATCTTTCCATTGAGTTAGACTACGGGTGAATTTATCAGATGAGAAACACATGAATATTATTTATTTACGCTGAGGTAATAAATGGAAAAGTTGATGAAATACAGTGCATCTCTTATAGCCGGTGCCTCCCAGCAAAGGCCATTCTTTGTGCTGCTCTTGTTCCTGCACGTTCTCAGTGTTTGGGTCATTAACGTTGCGTTTAGGTCAGATGAGAATGTGTTCCATCTGCCAAGCGTTGATAACTAGAGTAAAATGCTGATGGGGATCATTTAAGTTCGTCTCTATGCTGTTGATTGCATGCTTGTGGCTCATAATCAGAATGATGCAAAGTAATTGTTAGACTGACTTGCCAAGGCTACATTTTGTGTTGCTGCAACTGTCAGCACTTTGGTCCTGCTGTTCTGCCTGGAGAATGCCTGTCTAGCACCTGTTGGACAGCCACACACAACTTACTACCAAATTTCATGGATAACTTTGTTTCTAGCATCCATGCTTGCTCTACAAAAAATTAACCTGCAAAAGTAATATCTGATTATTGAGAAAAAGCAAGTGTTCACTTTTTGTGTTTCACAGAAGCCTGCAGATTGTGGCCTTCATATAAAAATTGCCTGTAACCATGATGCTTCTCTGTTTTCTTTTTGGCCATGAAATCCAGATAAACCTGGCTTTGAATTCCTGCTTTTATCTTGTTGGGTATATGACCTTGGTTAGGTTACTTGTCTTGAGCCTTGTTTTCGTCACCTGTACCATGGGGCTAATACAACCTATTTTACAGAGATTTTGTGAGGATTAGAGATAGTAGATAAAAAAATTG
This sequence comes from Vespertilio murinus, assembly GCA_963924515.1. Classification (NCBI taxonomy): domain Eukaryota; kingdom Metazoa; phylum Chordata; class Mammalia; order Chiroptera; family Vespertilionidae; genus Vespertilio; species Vespertilio murinus. Next base: position 76,118,164 of record OZ004706.1, read on the forward strand.
GCACAAAATGACCACTCAGTAAATGGTAGTAATTAATATTAAGGAATTCTGTGCTTACTCAGGATGACACTATACAATGGCAAGACAAAATTTTCCGAAGTCTGTTGTTCAAAACTATATTGTAAATGTGGAATATATGGCATCAGCACAGTTTTCCTGGATAGGTAGTATTTACCAGAGATGCACAATTGGTGAGGATGTTAGGATCAAAACCCCAGTTTCGATAGCAAGTCTGCTATGCAGAATGTGTTCCTGGCCATCCCATGTATACCATCAAAGAGTATGAAAGTTCCTCTGAAAGAAAATTGAAGAATGAGCATCGTTTTGCTTTGACTGTGAAACAAAGATATTATATAGCACATACAACAGCAGAGAAAACAGTCAACCCAAAGAGTTAGGCAAAGCAAAAAACTCTGTCCCTATTAGAAATGCATTGTGAGATTAAGGGACATCTTATTGACTCCTGAATTGTACCATCAAAAATGATTTATTAAGACTAGCTCAGTCCATATGCCATATGAAGTGAAGGCCCTAGTATGAATTGTCTAAGAAATGCTTTCTGTGATTTCATCCAATGCTAAAATTTAAGGTCTGTGTTCTTATCTACCAATGTTTATTCTATTTCACGTGGTCAAGTAGAACAGAAGTCTAAGAGCATGAACCTCACCAAAAATTATCACTCCCCTAAAAACTGCATAAACTGGACAGGGATGAACTTTTAGGGAACTTCTGTTGGGAAGTAGCATGCAAATAGGTATCTCACCTCTTCATTCATTGTAGATTCTAGTTTCAGAAATCAAACTCTATATGTCTCCACTTTTTTTCTCTATTTTTTTAAAGAATACTTTATTGAGCCCTGGCTGGTTTGACTCAGTGGATAGAGTGTCGGCCTGTAGACTGAAGGGTCCCGGGTTTCATTCCAGTCAAAGGCACATGCCTGAGTTGTGGGCTTGATCCCCTGAAGGAGGCATGCAGGAAGCAGCCAATCAATGATTCCCTCTCATCATTGAAGTTTCTATTTCTCCCCTCTTTCTTCCTCTCTGAAATCAATAAAAAAATGTTTAAAAAGAAAAAAATACTTTCTTGATTTTTAGAGACAGAGGGAGGGAGGGAGAGAGAATCATTGACATGACAGCTTAACATGGAGTGCACAAGGTGAATGATGCCCAACCAACTGAGCCACACTGGCCAGGGCTGTTTCTCCACTTTTGACCACTCCAGGATTTTCCTGCTGGTGTCTGATTCGGCATTTCTCTACTGCCACAGTATGTCCTGTCTTTCTCTCCTGCATCATGCCCACCCCCCACCTCCTGCCTGACTGCTTGAAGGAGCAGTGTTGGCAGTACTCACAAAGGGTTAGTTACAGTCATAACTGGAGGAGGAATTAGCTCGCACTCTTTGCTGATTGTGAGGATACATTCACTCCCCCAGCCTCCCGGTCACATTTGTAGATAGAGCACAGTTTTCTCAATCGAGGACAAGATGTGTCATGCAGTTTAAGCAAACGTATCACATATGTTCACCACACCAACCATTCTCTGAGGAGGAAATTGGATGAGAAATATTGAAATTACAGAAACATTCCAAATCCTAGTATCTTCTAAATATGGTAAATTCTTGCGTGTGTTTTTTTTTTAGGTTTTGAAGTTCATGTAATGTGATTATGATTTTTAGAGTCACTCAAGAATCTGTAGTTTTTAGTTTAACTTTCTCTGTGTCATGATCAGATGAAAACAGGGACACTTGTTTCACTTCATTCTTGGGATTTCATATGTGGAATAGACATTTCTATTCATTGTTGGCCCTCAACTTTAAGATTTTATCCCCTTTCAACATACTGGAAAGTCACTGAATATTGTTATTTGTAATATTATTCCCTATGCTAGTTAGTATTCTTCTAAGCTACTCCCATTTAAACCAAAACAATCTTTGTTGTTACCTCTTACATTTATGCAATATGCCTTTCATGATATTGATGAAAATATGAGGGGGAAAAGAATCACACACTAGCTCATGTAAGTAATTTCTCATAAATGTGGGACACTGATAGATTCTGTAAATTCAACAAATACACATTTAATGCTTACTTCTTTCAGTGTAATCCTCTTGTAAGCCCTTAAAAAGTTATGATGGAGATGGATGGATGAAAATGAAGAGATTTATACTACACCAAATAAAATGTTTTCACATTGTAAAACAATATGGATGCTATCATAGTATATTATAAATGAATTGTACATATGTATAAATTTTCACTTAAGTACACATCTAATATACTGTGTGTGGTTGAGCATAGGAGAGTGCCTGGAACCATATAAACCAAAATGGTCATAGTAATCATTAGTGAGACTTTTACTGATTTCTATTATTTGGGTGTTTTCCCCTTATCTATATGATCTAATTGTTCACAGTAAACATTTTTACTTTGTTCTCATTTGTCTCAACTAATGTGGGGGTGGGTGGGGGAAAAAAGAGAATATAAGGACTGACATTTTGCTACATTATGAGTTATAAAAATCTCTCCTGGGTCTTCCTTCTCTAGTATTTCAGATATGTAGACACGCCGTGCCACCTGGCATTAAAAGCTTTTTCTTTTTAAGTCTCTCCTGCATGCCAAATGCGCTGCACTAGAAACTTGAAACATTATATGAAGTGGGTATTAGTATTACCATTATGCAAATGAGGGAAGGGGGCCGAGGGTTTGCGGAACTAGAATCACACAGCTGCTATGTGACCGAGCTGCGATTCAGCGTCAGGTCTGACTCTGAAATCAGTCTTGTAGTCCTTATGATTCTCGCTGTAGACATCTCGTCTGCCTTTAGAATGAAAAGGTTACTGTATGTGAGTGGATTATAAACTGTGGCTTTAAAAAGAAGGTGCTCAGAGATTTTAACGGCATGTACCGTGTGTTTCACTGCTCATCTTGCTTCCATATTGTGTTTTCAAGCAGAGTATGAATTTCTCACGAGTCTGAATCTCATCCTCTCAGTAGCCCCACCTCTCCTGGCGCAGTCTGACATGAAGGCCCGTGACTTCTCTCTGGGCCGGTGAGGCAGGCCTTTCAGATTCCGAGGAGCTGAGTCAGGATCTGCTGCCAGTGAGCATGCTGAGGAGGAGGAGGCAGAGTCTCTGTCCTGCCCTAGTGGTCAGGCCTCTCTTCCTTTTAGGGAAAAAGGGGGGAAGCAGTAGCCTTCATATACTAATAGCTCTCAATCCCAAATGCTCTGGGATCCTGTGAAAACCTTCCAATCTCAGGAACCAGACTAGCTGTGCCTCACGTCCCCTCCTAAACCTGCAACCGGCATCTTTACAACAGTCTCTGGAAAGGTTTTAAAACTTGGATCTTGAATGTAGTTCCTTACGGGATGTAGATTACACAGTATCTGCTGCTGTCACTCCCTTATCTCCCTTTGTCTTTCAGCCTTCCTCTTCCAGCATGACCTTCATCTCAGCCCTTTCCCACACTTTATCTCAGACGCTGTGGCCTCCATGGGATTATATAGTTGGCTTGATATGTAGCCACCAGTGCCCTCTGACAAGGCCACATTCCCATCTGAGCCCAATTACGGGTCCCATTGACTTCGGTGGGGGATGTGTGGAGCTGCGGCCTGCCTTTTGGGAAAGGGCAACGTGCAGGCACGGGGTACTCTGGTGACTTATTGAGAGGTCGTCAAGCAGACATGATATTTAAAAATATCTACCCCAAATCTCATTTCTCAGGCACCACAGATTATGATCCCTCATCATGAGGTTCATCTCTCTCATGATCACAGAATCACACACATGCTTTCTGCACGTTAATTGTTCAAAGCTCTGTTTGAAATTCAAGTAGTCAGCCACACCATTATGCATCCACTGCTCTTCAGAGATACTGTGCACCTACTCAGTGCCCACATGTCAGGGCTAGGATTTCTCACACTGTCCACACCTGCATACCGGTGCTGAGTTACAGGATGGACTTAATGTTGTTTAAATCTTTTTCTCTTCCAGTTTTCCAAAGAAGTTAGTTCGTTTTCTGGGGCAGAGGAACCAACCTGCTGCTTTCGTACGGTGAGCGATCCTATGACTCTTTTACATACTTATACCCACATCAGACTGTCACCCAGCGCTCTAACAAAAAATGCCTGCGCACATTCTCTAGAAGTTTCCCCCGCCTGGAACCAAAATGTTCTTTCTACCTATCCCATGTCCTCCTCCCTCCAGAGGGAGGTTTCCCTCTTGTATTTTTCTGCCGTTTCTTTTCGCTGTCCACATGGGTTGCCTGTTAGGAGTTGCCACCATTGTTGCTCTAACCTCGTTCAGCTGCAGACAGGACAGCAGAGGAAGTGTCCTTGTTTCAGTGCTGATCACAGAAATGGGCTGTGGGCAAGGAGAAACTATCTGTTTTGTTCACGTGATGCCCTGTTTCATGAACGCCCCGAAAGAGAGAGCACTGGATGGGACCGACCTTAGAGCTCATCTGGGTACAGACGGCTACTGAGGCATTTGAATCCCCTCTGTGATGTCTCCCTATCCCTCCAGTCACCCACCTCTCTCTCTCTCTCTCTCTCTCTCTCTCTCTCTCTCTCTCTCACACACACACACACACACACACACACACACACACACACAGCTGTCTTGCTGTCTTTAGAATCCCAGTTCTTTCTGTGGACACAGATTATAGCTTGTTGGACCTGCAGTAATACCGATAAACTAGTGATAACACCCCTCTAAGGCAAGTGTCAGGAGTGACGCTGTTTAGCTGTTTAACTTTCTAGAAGTCACTCTTGGCTGCTACCAAGAGAAGTGGGCGGACAGGGCAGACCCAGGGCACTTCTGCAAGGGACCTCAGCTGAGAGGGCGTGTTTTCCTTTGCGTCTTTCCCAAACCACTGCATTTGCAATGCCACTTCCCGTGCGGAGACTCGGGCTAAATCTGTGCTGCGGCCAGGAGCCGCCGTGCAGGTGTGTGCGGGCCAGCTGCAGACCTGCACGCCCCCACCCGGGGCGTCTGCACCTGCAGAGCAATGCGTAGCAGGTTTCGTATAGCACAATGTACACTTGGCCTGCGGTCCGAGAGACTTTCAGAGTCTCCTTTCTTCATTAAAGAATAATAAGTAGAAGCTCTAAGGTTTCTCACATGAGAATTCCGTTGCGGGGCATGCTGGAGAGAAGGGTGAGAAAGCAGTCCTCCTCCGGAGGCCCACGAGGGGGACTTGCCTGTGGTTCTTTCTCGGATGCCCATGCCGCATCTGGCTCTGGACTGTGGTCGCTTAAGTTGGAGAGCTAGTGCACGTATTTCCCAAGCACTTCATCTCGCCTGGGGACTGGTTTAAGTGTAGTAGAGAGAGCCTGTGTCCATTATTTTATCCCACTTATCAGCGTAATCATTTTAGCTGAATAAATGGGGGCTTCTCTTCTGCCCCAACCACTGTCACTTATAAGCAACTCGGAATGTCCCCTTATAGAGTACAGAAATAGTCCTACCAGTGCCCTGGTGGGAGTGAAGCGGGGATTGCAGATTCACTGAGGGATGCTGCCTATGCTTCCAATGTCGGCCTTTCCTGTCCCAGAGGCTTGATACACATCAATGTGCACTCATAAGAAGTGTGAACGTAAGGGCTCCCATTTCCTCATCGTATCCAAGAAAAGCCCAAAAGGTTAATCCCCGGAGCACAGCACAGTGGGACGTGGGACGTGGAGATCTGCTGCTCCTTGGGGAAGCAAAGGGTCTCTATGGCATCAAGAGGTTGATAAGACTAAAACAGAGGACAATTAAGGGCCTTGGGAATGTGGGCAAGAGCGGAGTCCATGCCTCCTGGTCCTAGGCTTTCTGTGCGGAGTAAACTGGGAGAGGGGGTGTCAGGTAAGCGGCGGTAAAGGCATGAAATAAGGCCACCTGAACTGATGCTGCTTTGCTTTCCTGCTGGGGACATAAGTTTTTTGAAGTTAACAGTCAGGTGGCATCAAATTATTACCAAAATATGACAAGTTCTTGGCTTCTACCAGTTGTGTTTGTGTATGGTGTGGGAGTGGGGTTGGGGGGACTAAATATAAACCGAGGCCACAAGTTTCTTAGTTTAAAAGCAGATCGGAGGCTGGCCCTCACACCTTGGGTTTGGGCCATGTGCATCCACACGCCACATGCATGCACACCTTGTAGAACAGGAGTTGCTGGGCTCCCTCTCATGGAATGCAGCAGGGCAGGACCCGGAATAATACCACTGTTGTTCCCAAGCGCGGACTGCACTCACCGTCCATGGTATCCCTTTAAGGGAAGTCTAGGGAAGCGCTCTTGCCAGCGCTGAGGTTTTGTTTGCTGGAGGCCAAGTAGCAGTGGCATGTATTGGTTCCATAGCAACATGTCTGTGCAACCAGAGGCAATGCGGTGACTGGGCAGCCAATGTACCCTGGGCAGGACGAGCACAGCCCAAGGCCCCTTCGATTTCCCCCGATCCTGGCCTGCCTTTCCCTCCTGCAGAGCATGTAGACTTGGTAACTGCTATTCTCTGTCCCTGCTATTAACACCTCCCCCCTTTCCCCACCCGAGCCAGGACTTGATTTGGAGAAGGCAATGTCTGTAGTAAAATTCTGCAGGCCCCTGAGGGGCCAGCGGAGCTGGCAGAACCTCCCTGCCTTAGCGGACAAAAGTAGGTGGAGAGTCTGCTTTGCATCATCCCTGTGGCAGAGCAGCTCTGTGTGCAGGGCACAGGGGGTTCAGCATTTCCTGTCCAGTGCGGCCGCAGTGGGAAACAGTACCCATTCAACGTGCTACCCAGATGCAGGGCCACTGAGCCGGGCAAAGGGCAGTGCCGGGCACTGCAGGGCTGCACAGAGAAACGCAGCACACCCTGCATACCTTCTGGGATCTTCGGCCTGAGGTGCACTTTCTCATTGCCGTTGCCCCAGTGTGTGTAGTTGGAGTTTGAACATTTTTCTCACATGACACTATTGTAATCACTCTTGATTTCAATAGATGCTTCCCCCTCCCCCCCACCCCGAACTCCTGAAGCATTTTTAAAATATTTGCCATCTATTTGACACTTGTCTTAGATTTCCTTTTTTGATACACAATGCTTTGGGAGCCTGAGCAATCTTTCTAGGTAGAGGGTAAGGCCTTCAAGGTCCAGGAACTATCTATCTTATTCTTCATCTTTAAAATAAATTCTCTACTGCTCAGAACTGAGTCCCATAGGTCAGGGGTGGGGAACTTTTTTCTGCCAAGGGCCATTTGGATATTTATAACATAATTCTCCAGCCATATAAAATTATCAACTTAAAAAGCAGCCCAGCCTGCTATTTTTTCTCAAGCCTTTAATGAACTCACCTCTAATGCCCTGGCAGGGCTGGGCCAAATGATTTCTCAGGCGCTATGTGGCCCACGGGCCAGACGTTCCCCACCCCTGCTGTAGATAGTAACCGTGCCATCCATATGTCTTCATGACAATGATATAGTCCCATCTCATCTCACAAGGCGGTTGTGAAGCAAGTATGTAAATACATCGAAAATGCTTTTACATTCTTCAGAGAAAAGATAAGAACATTCTTTTTTCTAGTGTGGTTTTAAGAAAAACATGTAGATATGAAATCACAAAGTAAGAATATCTAAAGACTTCACATTTCCTCATCTTCCTCTTTGTGGCTACCAGCCATAAACTGTGTAGCCTAGTTTTATGCTGGCACTGAAATCATCCTCCCACCCCACCCCCATACTCACTGCTCTATTGAAGGCGCCTAATTGTACTATTTGGGCCTGACTTTTCAGTCACACACCTTGAAGTGTCTTTGGAGCTATGAAGTAGGAGATTTGAAGGATTTTTTTTTTTATTAAGGTGACAGGTTTGATAGATTAGAATAGTGCTTCCTAATTTAGTTTTGATGTATCTGTTGTGAAAGGGAATGCTTTTATTGTATAAAAACTTTTATCTTAAGAGGTCTCCTCCCTTCCCAAGTTCTAAGCCAACTGAGAGGTCAGACAAGTGTAATAAGGAAGATGAAGGCCAAAATGCAGCTTTTTACTGGTAGCAGTTAATTTAATTAGAAATTACATCTTGAGAACCAAAAATGGGCTTCCACCGCTCTATTCCCCAGTCTGGGCCTGGGGACAGCCCACCTGCAGGAAAGTTCAAGTCCTCATGTGACTCACTCTCTGTGTGAAGAAGAAGGAGAAGGACACTAAAATCTACCCCCTCCGGCACCCCCTGTACTCACCATTCTTACTGTGCCCAGCGGAGGTAACATTACAAAAGGGCAGGCATGGACCACACACTGGCCATAACCACCAGCCAGGTAGCTTACTCCACGTCCTTGGGGAAAACAGAGGATGGGGTAAGAGGCCAGGGGAGTTTAGGAAAAGTCCTCTGCATGGGAAACTTGGGGTAGCTCTGCTCACGTTTTTCACTCTCTACACTCTAGTCGGGAGCACTACCCCCCAGTCTCACTCTAGCCATCTTGCCCACTGTGTTTTCTTCATAGCCCTTTGCTTTATATATTTGTTTACTGGCTTTCTGTTAGTCTCCTCTATTAAAATGCTAACTCAGTGAACGCAAAAACCTTGTCAATAACATTTACTGCTGTATCCCGGTACTTAAAACGATGCCAAGCACATAGGAGGCATTTGATAAATATTTGTTGAATGAATAATGAATAGTATTGTTTTATGCCTCCTTTCACATTCCTTGATTGCCTGGTCATCCTGGCACCGTTTTGCCTGGCAAGTGCCTGTTCATATTATAAGGCTCAGGTCAGCCATCAGGTTCTCTATGGAGCCTTTCTTGGCTTCCCTTCTTCCAAAGGGAAGGATCACCTTCTTGGTTGTAACTCACCAGTTGCCAGTTGTTGTGCAGGGGTGTGTGTGTGTGTGTGTGTGTGTGTGTGTGTGCGCACCTCTGTGTGTATGCATCTATGTGTTCATGCAAGTTTGCATCTGCCATGTGTGTTACTTTGTGTATTCTCTCTGGGGCGGTGGCTCTGCAACACTTCATTCCTTTGTTCATATATAGTCCTTACAGGATTTTAAACTCCTGGGGAACTGGGCAGCCTTTTATTTATCCCTTTTTCTCTAATATCTGCCATGTAGTAGGCTCAGTTAGTATTAGCATTCTGAGTACTAACAACATGCCAGGTACTGCTATATCTTAGAACACTTGACCCCTGAACAATGCAGGGTTAGGGGTGCCAACTCCCCCATGTAGTCAAAAACTTGCACATATTTTTTAAAAATAATGTTTTTATTTATTTGAGAGAGAAAAAATATCTGCCTCCTGTATGTGACCCCACCGCCCCCCTCACCCCAGTCTCAGAGATCAAGGCTGCAACCCAGGCATGTTCCATGACCAGGAATTGAACCAGCAACTTTTGTTGCATGGGATGCCACTCACCCAACCGAGCCACATTGATGATAGCTACATCTAACTTTTGACTCCTCGAAAATTTAACTACTGATAGTCTATTGTTGTTTGGAAGCCTTACCAATAACATTAACAGTTCATTAACACATAGTTTGTGTATTACTGTATTATATACAATATTCTTACAATAAAGTAACCTAGAGAAAAGAACATGTTAAGGAAATCATAAGGAAGAGAAAATACAGTTATGTTATTTATTGGGAAATGTCATGTGTAAGTGGACCTGTGCAGTTTAAACCTGTTTTGTTCAAGGGCAACTGTACTTAAGATAACTTTATCAGTATCTCACATATATGAACTTGTATAATTCTCACAGCAGCCTCACAAGATAACTTTTTACTCTCCCTTTACAGGTAAGGAAACAGCTTGTTTGAATTCATAACTGTTATTCTCGGCTAACTCCCAGAGAGTGATTGTGATCTGAACAAAGGAATGAATGAGAACCCTTGAAGCTCAGACCTCTATCACTAAATAGGGCTACAGACATTAGGATCCATTTAAATGAGTACGAAACGATCACTAAGCCAACCTATGACTGTCCGTGATTGACATAGAATCCTGAGGCCATGACTGTAGTGTCATCCACAGCTGAACCCCAAAAGTCTTACTGTAGCTATTGCACTTAATTCCTAAGTGTCCATGCCAGCAGAGGGGTGTTGGTTAAGGAAATGAGTGATAATCACTATATTTGGGAAACTATTTTCTAATGAGAAAATATCAAATCATCAGTTATGAGTTAAACCATTGCCATGTGCAAAATTCACTGCTGATTTGCGAGGGAGGGGAGAGAAATAGCAGGTGTGTGTGTGTGTGTGTGTGTGTGTTGTGGGGGGGGGGTGAGTGAGGTTGAAGAGGCAAGCCCCAAGGGTATGAGCCAAGGCTTGCTGTATTCAAGAGGCGCTAACCTAGGTGAAGGGACAAGGCATGGTTACAGGTAAAATTAAGAAAGTTAAGATAAATAAAGGGCAGTAAATATGAGCACTATCACAAGGCTTTACTGCACATGAATAATTGCCAGACAGTGATATTTGAAAAAATAAAAGTGGTTACATTAGTCAGGACAGGACTGGCTTATGCTGTAGTATCAACCCTAAACACTCATTGGGCTTCACAAAACACAAGTTCATTTCTCACTCACTCAGTGTCTGCCGTGGGTCTGCTATCTCTCCAGAAGAGCTGACCTCCACACATCGCTCCAGATGCAGGCTGCTTTGATTTTCCTATCCCACCAGCTAGAGGCCTCCTTCGCAACCACATGGGAAAAGAGAAAAACTGAAGAATTGCACTAGCAATTAAATGCTTCAAAGCTTTGCCCGGGGAGGGTTCCTGTCAGCTGCTGTGTCCTAGACATCGCTGCAGCTTTTTACACAGCTCTTGTCATTCCACACTTCCCTTTTGTTTTGTTTTTTGTTTGTTTTTCTCCTTCTCAGTACACAGCAGTGCTCAAGAAGATTTTGCAAGGTGAAAACATGAGTGGACATGGGAACTAACCGTCGTTTATGTCTGCTAGTGTGTATAGCACACGGCAGCCTCAAAGCCTAGACATGGGAAAATTAGGTCCAATGCAAACATGTTATAGTTGGTGGTTGACCTCATGCTGACCTGTCTTGACCACATCACTGGCTTCCCCAGGTCATGTATTACCAGCTGCAAGCCTGTCCTTCTGGCCTTGCTCCTCCTGAACAAGGTAAAGATCACTGTACTCTTTTAAAGGGGAAGAACCTTAATTAAGGAGAGGTGAACCTGTCCAGGATACTGCATTGATTCCAACCCAGGTGCACGTGCTGTCTGGCCCCCGGGAGCCCTGGTGACCAGGCCGCCTCCGCATCCATGCAGAGGGCGTTCCAGACAGGAGCAACGCATACGCTGAGCAATGGGGGTTGATAATCAGTGGCGATTTCTCAGCACTTTGCCGATGTGACCAGCTGTGTTTCAGTGAGATTAGCTTTACAACCGTGTCCGTGGCCCATGGGTTGGCAGAGAGAAAAACCAGAGATGGGGCCCCTGGTTGATGAGTTGTTGTAGGCATCGGGCGATAAGACCAAAAACTGCCGTGGGAGCCTCATAAAGGGACAGATGTGGGAGACGCAACAAAGAAAGAGTTGATCAAAACAGTGTGGCCGTTTGGACATAAGAAAAGAGGGGAGGGTTTAGAGATAAGTGAAGTTTTGAGCCCCGTTGGCAGTTGATGGTGTCCTATGGTCTCCAGTTTTTAAAAAACTTATTTTAGTAACAGGGTCACTCTGAGCTGAGGCTTCTCAGGTAGGGGGGAGTAGCCATAGACCAAGGTGAGCTGCCTGTGAGTAGCGGTATTGTCTTGAATTCAGCCTTTTCACCTCTCCCTTCATTCCCCCTGCCCCCAAGGTTTAGGATCAGATCTTAAGCCAGCAGCAGAATCATCTAACTGAAATGTCATCTCCGTGCTGGCCCTCTAGTGGAGATAAAACGGTTTAAATGTGGGTAACAGTAACATTACATGTGTGGTCACCCCGCTGCCCTCCTGCTGGCTTTCCTGGCCATCACAACTGCCCCGTGGCTTTGGGAAATGAGCGGTAACGTTCTGCTGGCTGCTCACATGTTTGCAAGGTGACAGTCTTTCTGAATTTCTCAAGGCCAGGAGCAAGAATGCCCTTTGGCGGAGACAGGAAGCATGCACTGCATTCCTGTCTTTACTTTCGGTGGCCGGGCATGTCACTTGTCAGAGGGTCGGTGTCTGGTGGCAGAGGACAGTCGAGTGAGAGCAGTTGAAGCAGCTCCCGGGCATCGCGGTGAGTGCCTGAGCTGCTGGCCTCAGGAGTCCCTCCGCCCAAGACTGCTTTTTCCTGAATGCAGCCTGGAGCTGGGGAGATGCCACCAGGGGAGAAAAGAACTCCTAGTATCCTGCTTTCCTTCTCTGCTTTCCATGCCGGGCTGGGGAGCAGGCAGCTCTGGCCAGAGGTGCAGAAAGTCTGGAAGAGTAGGAGGGCTGTGACGTCACTGTCCCCCTCCCTCAGCTCGTGTTGACGCTCCTGACTGTGCCGTGTTGGACAGCCGTTCCTGCTTGCCCTCCTGGCACAGGAACCGCAAACGCTGCTCACTCAGTGCTGCTCCCTCTCGGTGAACTCTCCACTCTCCATGTTGATTCTCACGTAGAGCTTCCAACTTATTTTTCACATCAGCTGCTATGCTTTGCTCAGCATATGTTGTACCTTTTTCTCCTTGCTTACCCCTTCTTCAAAGCAAATCAAAGCAGGGAGCCCCGTGGAGTGTGGAAGACGCTTGGCATTCCTGATCATTCCGTACTCATAAACCTGCCAGGCTTTCTTAGATTGATTGGTGAGTCAGAGTCCTTTGAAATAGTAAGAGGATTAGAAGCCTCTACCCTTTCTGCGTAGGGGAGCAATATAGAACAGAAAGCCTGACTATTTTTTAACATATATCTTTATTGATTTCAGAGAGGAAGGAGAGAGAGAAAGAGAGAGAGAGAGAGAGAGAGAGAGAGAGAGAGAGAGAGAGAGAGAGAGAAACAGAATCGTTGATCAGCTGCCTCTTGCACACCCCCTCCTGGGGATCAAGCCCCAAACCCAGACATGTGCCTCCAAAGGGAATGGAACACTGACCACTTAGCCACTGAGCCACACTGGCCAGCCAAACTACTTATAGATTGTTAATGTGTTGTGTGGCAGGGAGGAGGTCAGCTTTGACATTTTGTTCCCCCAACTTCTGTAGTTTCTCACTAATACTAGAGACTTTAAACAGTTTGAGTCTCCAGTAATATCTGTGTACTTTTGATGTACCTTGCATCGAAACTAAAGCAGGAGCAAGCTTCCAGTAAGCTAACCAAAACATTTCGGGCTTTTGATCACTTTCCCTTAGCGTGAGTGCTAATCTCCGTCTTGTCAGATTTTGTTTGAAAGGATATTGGCTCTTAATGAAGATAAACACGATGCTGGATATTTAATGTCTTCTCAACTCAGGAGCTGAGAAACTCATACTTGCGATTACTCAGTCGGTACAGAGGGGATTCTGAATGTCCCTAACGTTTCCCAGCCATTGACTGAGCTTTTGAAATGTGCTGGCTCTCAGTGAGCAGATACCAGACAGACGCGTTACTCACAAAGCCTCTGTGTCAGTGGTGAGTCCCAAGGGCCCCTCAACCACATCTCGCTGTGTAATATTTGGTCATAAGAAACCTGAGTGCAAGAAGGACACGTGGCCACAGCCACTAGCACATTCCTAGAAAGCGATTCTGTTGCTCATTTCCGGTTGGGGGGTTGGCCGTGGGCAAAGGGTCTGAGCGCCTCTCTGTCGGGTTTTATATCCACTGTTGCTCAGCCCTGGCCCTGGTTCTCTCTGAAGAGCAGGAGGGAGGGCCTGCCTGGTGCTGGTGGAGCTGGAAACCTGTGGGCAGACGTCTGAGGTCGCAGGGCAAGCCCAACGCTTCCCTCAGCCTGTTCTGTTTGTTCCTCTTTGCTTTGTGAAATATTGGCGTACACACACACACACACACATACACACACACACACGTCAGCATTCCTGTTGTTTCTGTCTTTACAAAGAGTGCTTTGAAGTGTTCAAAACTTGGAAATACTGAGTTGTTTTTTAATTTCGTATCTGAAAGATATGTGTGCTGACTTTGTCCTTGGAGTACAGCTTCCTAATTGAGAGAGAATACTAGCAAAGCAATTACTTTGCTTTTATTTAAAATGCGCCTCTTTCTGTAGAGTTGAGAGGTTATTCGAGATGTTCCTGTTTTCGCAGTCAGCGATTTCATGCTCCTGTGATCTTCGTAAATTCTATAGCTCCCAAACCTGACAGCTCATGGGGTCTTCTGCAGGAATCATTTACAGAAGGTCAAACAACCGGTGCTTTCCGAGGGGGGAGACTGTGCATGAAACCTCTATCAGCCCTGGTGGCAGAACTTCTGAAGAGCTGGCTCCTGTGTTCTGCTGCCAGCCGGCACCTGGCTACCTCAGGGCGGCCTGGTAATTAAACCCCTGAGTCTTCGAAAGATTACAGGGATCTTGTGAGGAGAAAAGTGGGGGCAGTGAGGCCAGAGCCTCGCCCTTCTAAGCTTAGGTGCAGAAGGAAGCCGGACCACTGAGGAGGCTCGCTGGGTGTAGGGCAACCATCAAGGCAGTGAGGTGGCCAGAGATTGATCATTCTCCTTCCCCCCTGGTTCTCCTCAGAGTGAATGCTGTTTTTCTCCAATCCTCCTAGATCTCACATCCCTCTCTTACACTTTTTTGCACTTCTGAGAATATTTCTAAGTCGTCTGGACAAGAAGGTGGAAGTTTCAGGCTTTCTTCCTTGCTGGGATGGTCCTGAAGGAGAAGACCTAAGTGTAAGGTGCAGGCATCTGAATAACGCAGATCGAGCAACCTGAAGGCACTGTGATCTGTCACCCCTCGTTCTGCCACATGCCAGGACCGGAGCTTATGCCCTGAAATGACTGTTGTGTTACAAGGCAAAGGTGGTGAAATTATTGGCTCCTTGTCCACTTATTAAGAGGGGTGGAGGATTGAAGCGGTTTCCCTGTTAATTCACATGCAAGGTACCTTTTGTTTGAACTTTGGAAGTCAGGCTAATTATTCACCTGGTGATGCCCTCTAGCGGCCAGGCCGGCAAGGTGTCCTTTAAGGAGGCCTTGGGATTCCCATTACTTATCATCCCTGACAAGTGGAACTCCTAAATCACCATCCAGTACCTGTCATTTTAAGTCTGTTTCCTTACTATGAATTGTCTGTCACATAGAAAAAATTCTTTGGAACACAGAAAGCAGTGCTACTGCTATACATCCAATTAGGTAACTCTTAACATCTGTAACACATCTGTATTGTGAGTCTACTGGATACAAAAGAAGAGTGTTTGAAACTTTGATCTAAGTACTTTCACAGCCAATTAACTCATTCAGGGAGGAGAATTATACCATTGGCAATGTCCTCTGTGGGATTCCCACTCATAAATAGACAGGTTTCATGAAACTACCAAATCTTCTCAGCCGCTGTTAGGTGGCCAAGGCAAAACTCATTTTCCTCACTCAGAAGGTTGATGTATAGTTAATCTGCTGCTGCCTGGATAGTTTTAAAATAGCTTTATACAGTGAAGCATTATTCACTCACAATTATCTTTGAAGGATATATGTAAATGATGTTTTGTTTTGGATGCTTTGTTTTCCTAGTCAGTTCAGGCAGTCAGATATTAAATGAGCTTGATCAGTATGTAGGCATCACCTGGGGATCTTGTTACAATGAACCCTGACTCTGTCGGTCTGAGGTGAGACCCAACCTTCTGCATTTCTGAGAAGCTCCCGGGAGGTCAGCACTGCTGGTCCCAGGACCACACTTTGATGAACAAAATAATAGTTGTGTAATAAGGCGATAGGTGCTGCACACAGCCTATGTCCTGAAGAATCTTGTGATCTGAAAAGGCACTGGAAAAACAATACAATTCATTATGGCAGAATAGATAATGTGATAAAATGTAAAAAGATGCTTTAGGGTGTTAAATAAACGTGATTGTTTCTGTCTGGAAAGATCTGGAAAATTTTCATGGAGAAAGTTATTTTGAAATTGGACTTAAGGTTTGGGTTAGTTACAACAGGGGTGGGTAGCTGTGACAAAGGCAAATGAGCCCAAAAGCACAGATTCTGGAAAACTGAGAGTGTGTGCCGGGAACCAGAAGTGTCCTATTTGCCTGTGATGGGGACAGTCTGAGGTACAGTTGGAAAGGGAAGTTGAAGTCATATTGTGGACTGTCAGAAAGTCTAAGGTGAAAACTCTGGACTTAATTCAGGAAGCAAAGAGGAACTAGCAATAGGGATTTTGAAACAATGAGGTAAATCAATCTGTCATGCATGCATGGAGTAGACGAGCAGGGAGTAATGTCGTTCTCCAGACAAGAAGTGATCGGACAGATAATGTGACTGAGATTAGCACGGGGAGAACAGAGACTAGACAGACAGGCTGTGCAGGGAGAAGGATCGGAGGCTTCTAAGAGGACAGCAGAGCTCCAGACCTGGGTGGTTCGGAGCGTGACCGTACAATAACCATCAGTAGGAAAGTTATGAGCTATTGGACATGCTTGAACTGGAAAACGACCCAGATAAATCACTCCCAAGAGATCTTTTCATGTCTATCCTACCTAAATAGCACCCAGTCTTCTTACTCTGCTTTAGGATTTTCATGACACTTTTACCACCTGTCTGACATTAATACTTTTAACTTATTTGTGCCCTGTATAGGACCCTTGACCCCAGGGAGCTTACAGTCTACTGGAAGAAACCTACAATAAACACAAACAAATAAATATAATTAGGAATGGAGGAAAGAAAGCAGTGACACATGAGAAAGAATAACAGGTGGGAGGCATGGGTTTATTTCAGATTGGATGGGTGAGGAAAAGCTCTTTTAGGAGATTACATTTAAAATGAGCATGAGAAGGGGCATAGAGCACAGGCAAAGAGAAGGGCATATGCAAAGGTCTTGAGCTGAGAAATGCAGGGTACATTAGAAGAACTTGAACTTGAACCAAGTTAGAAGAGATGAAGTTAGAGTTGGCAAGCCACAGATAGTGAAGAGCCTTGCATTTGGCAAGGAGATTCAGTTTTATTCTAGTGCCTATGAAGTCATGTCAGGGCCTAAACATGCAGGCTGGATGGGAGGATGGCAAGAAAAACAGGGAGTTGGGAGAGAGAACCTGTAGTTGACCAAGTAGGAAGTGATAGGGGTTTGGACTTGAAAGGTGACAGTAACGTCAGAGAGAAGTAAATGGGTTCAAGATACAGTAAGTACATTCTCAGTGTCAGCTCTGCAGAACTTGTACATTTTTTATGTACATGAAAAATATGGGGGTGATTACCAGGATAATTCTCGGGTTTCTGGCTTGAGCAACTGAGGAAATGAACGTGTCATTCACAGAGATGGTGAGGATAGGCCCCGAACAGAGTTTTGAAAAAGTGGAGTTTAAGGTGTATATGAGACATTCGTTTTTTTGTGTTTTTTTTTAATTGTGGTAAAATATGATATAAAATTTGTCATCTTTAGATATTTACTTCTGTAATGCTGGGCTCATTTGTGCTGTGCATGATCTCCAGAGCTCTTTTCATCTTGCAAAACTGAAACTCCACACTCATTAAGCAATTCGACATTCTCTTTCCCCCAGCTTCTGGCAACCACCATTCTACTTTCTGTCTCTATGAATTTGACTAATCTAGGTACCTATTATAAGTAGAATTTAGATACCTCGTATAAGCACTTGTACTTTTGTACTGACTTATTTCACTTGGCATAATATTCTCAAGATTCATTCATAATGTAGCATGTGTCAGAATTTTCTTTCTTTTTAAGGCTGGATAATATTCCATTGTATGTATAGACCACAGCTTTTTATCCATTTATCTGTTAAGGGACACTTGGCTTGCTTCTACTTTTGGCTATTGTGAATAACACTGTAAACACAAGTATATAAATATGTCTTCAAGATCTTGCTTACAGTTCTTTTGGGTATATACCTAGAAGTAGAATTGCTAGAGTGTATAGTAATTCAATATTTAGATTTTTTTAAAATTTTATTTTATTAAGGTATTATCTGTGTACATAGCTTACCATTGCCCCCCTCCTCCCATTTATGCCCTCCCTCCCCAGAGTTCTGTGTTCGTTGGTTGTACTTATGTTCATGTATACCAGTCCCTCGGTTGTTCTCCTATCTCCCCCCAGGTCTCCTTCCCCTCCCCGCTGTCATTTGACAATCTGCTTGTTTTATGGTGACCATCTCAGGACCCCATGAATAGAATCTGCTCTTCATTTGGCAGTCTGCTTGTTTTATGGTGACTATCTCAGGATCATATGAATAGAGTCCGCTCCTCCTCTGGCTCTCACCGCCCCTTCCCCCGGGTCCCACCGCCTCCCCTGGGACACATGGCTTGCCCTGGGACACTCGGCTCACCCGGGGCACACAGCCCCCTGGGACACACGGCTCACCCGGGACACCCGCCCCCTTTGGGGGATACGGCTCACCCGGGGCACACGGCCCCCTGGGACACTTGGCTCACCCGGGGCACACGGCCCCCTGGGACACTCGGCTCACCCGGGGCACTCGGCCCCCTGGGACACTCGGCTCACCCGGGGCACTCGGCCCCCTGGGACACACAGCTCACAGGGGACACCCTTCCCCTTTGGGGGGTACGGCTCACCCGGGGCACATGGCCCCCTGGGCAATATTTAGATTTTTGAGGAACCACCCAAATGTTTTCTATGGTGGCTATACCATTTTACATTCCCAACAATAAGGGTTCAAATTTCTCCACATCCTTGCCAACATTTATTAGTTTCTGTGTTTTTTATGGTATTCATCCTAAGGAGTGGGAGGGGGTGAAACCTGTTTTTTAGTGAATATTTCAGGTTGACTGTTGAGTTTTCAGGTCTACAAATCCAGAAGAGGTGTGGGCATGAAATATACCATGTGAGTTCAACAAATTTAAGCCAACTTCCATGCTTTCAAGTTTTGTTGTTGTTGTTAGCCAGCTTGACTACAAACATTTAAGGGCTTGGAGATGAAGATAAAACAATGAAATTTGTGCTGGAGCTATTTATTTAGTCTCAAAAACATTGGAAATTCTATATAGATTAATGTAGAAACAGCCATAATTTTTTCTACTTTCATATTATGTGAAATAATTTATTTAAAACCTTCGTCTGTAATACCATTGTATTCATCATCTTTTGAATCACTTTGTCAGTCATCTAATAGTTTTCCAAAGTATATCATCTTGACTTACCTCTAATTTATTTGAGATCCAACATTTTTGAACCCTTGTGTAACAAGGCCGCAAGGACCCATTCATGTATCTGTTGATTAAATTTTAATACCTTGATGGTCAAAACAAATCATATAGCCAAGACCACAGTTAAGGTGAGAATGACATATTTGGGACCATTACCGTAACAATCTGGTTACTAAGCAATACTAAGGGATTTTTTTTCTTCATTCTTCTAGTGAGTATGTGTTTGTGAGCTGTACAACTTAACACATTGCTTTTGAAAGCAATCTTTAAATTTTGTTTTTAATTTATAATGACATCTAGTGTTTGCAAGTATAAAGTCATACTTTCAAGAAAAATTACTGAAATTTGTTTTCTTCCTTAAAAAGAAAAAACAATTCTGCTAGGTGACTTTTTAAAGCATGTTAAACTACCATTGTTTGAGGTATTTTCAAGAGAACATGTTTTCCCAAAGGACTTAGTTATATAAAATATTTAAGAATGCGACATATAATATGATAAGCTTTATAAGGGCTCAAAAATTAAGGGAACCCAGTCTTTTCTAGGGAGTGAATTTGGGAAAAACCTTACCTTGATCAGGCATAATGATAAATTTTAAACTTGGGTTTTGAGACAAGGGTAAGGAAGAGCTTCCGTATAGTAAAAGTCCTTAAACACTAAAATACTGATTGAGCCCATTTCTCAGAAATGTATAAGAAAAATACTAGTCTTGCATGTGAAGTTCAGTCTTTCTTAGAGATTTCAGAAACCTTTTGGGGTTCCTTCTGACCTTGCAAAGCTGATTGAGTGATGCCTCTGACCCATCTGTCTGTCCATTCCATTCCATTCCACCCAGTCCACTAATGAAATGTATTAATTTCAAGCACTTTCTATAGTTGAGGATGTCTGTGTAAATATAGTACAAAGATCGTTACCAGTTTGGCAACAAAAGGAAGAATAGCAAATGATATTAAACCAAAAAGATTTTCATTATCTTAAAAATTGGACAAATCCGTATTGAACATTCCTAACCAAAATCCTCAGAGATTTGATTCAGTAATGAAGTCTATTCTGTTCTGAGACTCAAAGCATGATGTCTGTTGCTGCAGAGATCATTTGGATAAGGAAGGCAGGCTTCTAAGAAGCAGCCTTAGCCCTAGGCTCAGAGGACAGGCATTGGCCTATGGACTTAAGTGTCCTGGGTTTGATTCAGGTCAAGGGAATGTACCTTGGTTGTAGGCTCGATTCCCAGTCCCCATTGGGGCCCTTACAGGAAACAATCTATGTGTCTCTTTCACACCGAAGTTTCTTTCTCTGTGTCTCTCCTTCTCCCTCTCTTCCACTCTCTCTTAAAAAAAAAGTGAATGGAAAAATATCCTCACGTGAGGATTAACAACAACAACAAAGGCAGCCTTAATACATGACATGGAAGAATATATGCATTTGGTGGGAGCTGACCATTTGTCCATCCATCTAGTCATAGGTTCATGCATTCTTGGTTTGTTTTCACCTGGGTCAACTAAGTAAATGTTGTTAAATTATGTTATTGGTGATTATGGATATAACCTTTACTCAGAAGAGAATTAGGTAAAGGTACTACAAAATTCTTTTCTTCTTTCCTCATAGTTATAAGTTTTTCTTTCCTAATTAGGCCCCACTGGACCACAGTTCATCATTCAAACTCCAATGAAACCAATAATGATAATGTTTATTTCCTGTTTTTAACCTGGGAATTGCAGTGATTTACCAACATTAACTCATTAATCCTTCTAACACTTCTGAATAAGACATTCATGTGGGTTTTGTTTGTTTTTTTTAAACAAACACATCCATGTTTTTGAAACCAGCATATAAATGAAATCTGTGTTTCCCAGATAATGTAAAGATCTTGGCTACCATTAAGTGTGGAATTAGATGATTAAAGCTAAAATCATTCTTTTCTGAACACTGCTTGGTGACCTGAGTTACACAAAAATGTCTTATTTTCTGGAAATGAAAACACTGGGAGTGGGTGGGGGAGGACATAGGCTTTGCTCTTGCAGAGTGAACTAGCAGGTGCTTCAGCTCTTTCCCCATGAAGACTCTTGGGCAAGTTCAGAGAGCTATTGAATGTTGGTGTAGCAAGAAGGTCAGGAGTAATTTAACCCTGTTCTTTCCCATATTTAATAGTAAAGGAAAATCATTAGAACTCCAAATAACCATTTTTTTAAAAAAAATCATATTTTCTTCATCTGATTCAGTGCTTCATAAAATGATGAATTTGAAATGATCCTGCCTTCTCTGTGTTGGCCAAATGATGAATCACAGCATGTGAAGAAATGAAAACAAATCACCAGCTAAAAGGCCAAACCTTCCGTGTTACCCTGGAAATATTTCTCATTTTCCTGGGGCTTCTATTCTTCCGTTCCTGTGTAACTCAGTTATAACAGACCCTGATGCCAAGGGTTTCAGCCAGTTCCCTGACAGAGCCAAGATGTGTCCCTTGGGGAGTGAGCACTGCCCTGAAGATGAGGAGAAAAGGGAAATTGGTTAAGGAGAATCATTTCTCATGAGAGGAAGCGGGAAGGTGTCTGTCATGGTAACATCAGTCCCCATGCCTGGGTGCGGGAGGCATTTATGGGAATGTGGACGTTTTTATCACTGGTGTAGTCTGGCCAGTGAAGCAATACTGAAGTGACTTGAATGTTTACAAGATAGAAGCGTACTAGTGCATGTTCTCCATCCGCCAAAGCTGTCCCTGGGACCCTGCTTTGCCTTCTGTGCCATGTTAGCTCTTCCTGGGCATTGCAGTGGGCCTTGTGACAATGTCTGTGACAAGGTCAGTTGTATTGCAATATTTCAGGAGATTTAAGAACTCTGTAAAAAAGTCAACTGTAGTTTCGATAAGGAACAAAGACTGTTTTTTGTGTGTGTGTTTTGCTGTTGTTTTGTGTGTGTGTGTGTGTGTGTGTGTGTGTGTGTGTGTGTGTGTTCCAACAAATCTTGGCCCAGGTTCATAAGAAACCCTTTTTTTGGAAGGGAAATTTCAAGATCTCATTGCTGTATTGAACGTTCTATTTTGGTAGCTGCCAGTACACCTATTCTCTCATATGATGCCTGCAGGCATTCTTTTTCATATTAACTTTGTAAGGTTTGGGATGTCCAGCCTGACCTAATGATAGAAAACTTAAAAATAATGCTCACCCTGGTCGGTGTGTCTCAGTGGGTAGAGCTTTGGCCCACACACCAAAGGATTGATGGTTCTATTTCTGGTCAAGAGCAGGTACCTGGGTTGCAGGTTCGATCACCAGCCCTGGAAACAACCAATCTATGTGTCTGTGTCTCTCTCTCAATCAGTGATCCTTCCTCCCCCTCCCGCTCCCCCTCCCTCTCCCCCTCCCCCCTCCCCCTCTCCTTCCTTTACACTCTCTCTTTAAAAAGCAATGGAAATTATATCAGGTGCAGATTAGGAAAAAAAAAGCCATGATTCTAGCACCCCAGGCCACCTTATAGGGGCTTTTTCATTCTGTTTGCTTATTTCTTTGTCAAAGAAAGACTGGTGAGGTGGGTATGTCAGCTTAAATTTGACATGATAGGCATCCTGAATTACCAGGAAGGTTGGCATCTGAGCTACTGGTATAGTGCTTTCCTTCAGGCAAGGATGGAGGGGCTGCCTCATGTGCCTGTAGGTATCGAGCTGACCACAGCCTCGAGAACTTCGTCTGGCTGGGCTTTGGCCCCTTGCTCAGTGGTCTAGGCCCCCCAGAGGAAGTGTGTAATTAGCTGCTGTGAAGTAGGAGGCAGCAGCAATGATCCAAGTTAGAAACTAGACCAGAGTTACAACAGTGGAAGTGAGAGAGCTGAGCACAGGAGGAGGGGCACTTCCTAGTCTCCAGCACCCGGCCATGCAGAGTGCTTCAGCTCTTTCCCCATGAAGACTCTTGGGCAAGGTCAGAGAGCAACTGAATGTTGGTGTAGCAAGAAGGCCAGGCGTAGTTTAACCCTGTCTCATCTTTAACTTTCCCTGTGCAGTTTACATATGGGGGATCGGAGGCCCGAGTAGTGGAGCGACCTTCACAGGGTAGCAGTTGACACTGGATCCCAGCCAGGCATCCTGGTGCCTGCTGCACCCTCCTTCCGAGTGGAAGGTCAAAATGTGATCATGACATGAAAACATTTTTGAAATCTTTCTGCACAAATGTGAACTATGTACCACTTTCTCTAAAGTCTTTGATCCACTGATTGATTATAAGATGCACATAGATTTAATGATTAGTTTCTTGGAGGCAGGGGAAAGAAATTCTACCCTGTTTTTAAGTGTACTCATTATGTATAAAGCAAGCCCTAAGTTCAGAAATGTTAAAATATGAAAATGAAAGTCAGGTGGCCTTCACAGATGAGCTGTGTGCATCATTACAGGCTCTTTTACACCCATGCATGCGTCTGCTCCTTACATGCATGCTTTCAGGGAAGCCTCAAACAGTCTTGGGATGAAAGCTGACTTCTAACAATCCATGCTAATAGAGATCAGTGAGGGTTAAGGAGAACAATCCAGAAAATTCATTCTGAGCAGCCTTAACTGCTAAGCTAAGTAGCCAGGCTTTGCATTGACTACATGTCTCAACCACTTGACCACATGTCTTACGTGGGAACATCCTGAGTGTGGATATAAGACATGAGACACACAGCAGATGGGGCAAAAAGGAAGAGAAGAAGCTGGGTCATTAAACTGCATCACTAATACTTTTTTAAATACATTTTTATTGATTTCAAAGAGGAAGGGAGAGGGAGATTGAGAAGGGAACATCAAAGATGAGAGAGAATCATTGATTGGCTGCCTCCCGCAGGCCCCACACTGGGGTCAAGCCTGGAACCTGGGCATGTGCCCTGACCGGGAATCAAACCGTGACCTCCTGGTTCATAGGTTGACACTCAACCACTGAGCCATGCCAGCCGGGCAATAACTTTTTAATGCCTATACAAGAATTTCAGTTTTGCAAAATGAAAGTGTTCCAGAGATGGATGATGGTGATGGTTACAACTGAACTATTTACTTTAAAAAAAGGTTCAGATGGTAAATTTTATGTTATATTTATTTTATCATAATTGTTAAAAAGTATGTATGTGCATATATATGTATATGTGTTCTTATATAGATGTTTTCCACTGATTTGAGTATTCTATCCATCCATCTTTATTCATTAACTCAACAGACATTTATTAAGTCCCTGTTATGTGCCAAAACTTGTGCTAAAAGCTGGGCTACAGCTATAAATATAACAATAAGTAGACTTTCTATCCTTGAGTTACCACAAATTAGTTTAGGTGAAGACCTCATGAACCATCATTACCACCCAGCCTGGTGGGGCAAATTGAATATATACATATGGAGTTAAGACTGTATCCCACTGTGTGGTATGGGACACTTGTTAAGGAGGAGAGAGATATGAAGGGACCCCCTGCTGAGGGACAGCATGGACAAAGCATGGGAACAGCCAGCATGTGCATAGTGTATGCCCTGGAAGTCACTTCTCCATTATTGATGAATTAATGATGAGTCATGAGGCTGGTGGAGTGGTGAGTTCCTAAAGCTCTGAAAGGAAGGAGTGAAGTGTACAGCCCCATACATGTTAAGGAGTGTGGACTCCTCAGACCAGAGGAGCTCAGAACGCATTCCACGGTGGTCTAAGGATTCCTCACAGCCCTCCCCCTCCCAGGAACTGCCAAGGACTGCTTTCAGAAGTTCTTGGTGGTGATGGATGAAGAGACAGAGGACCCAGAAGGACAACATGAATAGCCTCAATTTTATTTGTTTTATGTAGTAGGTGTCTATGTAAGGTTTCATTTGAAGGCTGGGCTCTGGCTTAAAAAAACACACACTTGAAAGTTACTGCTGGTGAGAAGGACTCATCACAAATCATAAAAGTTGATGACAATTAGTTTTATGTTTTAAAAATCAGTATTCTGCACTTAAGGGGATCAAAATGTTCTCTGTTCATTTCTGAAATCTGTACTTTACCTAACAGCACTTTGCACATGATAAACATTCGATGTAGTCAATGTTCAGTAGGAATTACTTTTAGAGATAGGATTTGTATGCTGTTGCCACAAGGGTCAATTGAAATAGCATATTGCCCAGGAACCCAAAAGGAATTTATAGAAATATAAACTAACTTTTACCCCCCTTATTCTCTTTTTCTTTTTGAAAAATAAAATTTTTCAATTAGTTTACATTTAATATTATGTTGCTTTAGTTTCAGCTGTATAGTATAGTAGTTAGACAGCCATGTATTTTATACAAAGTGACCCTCTGTTATTTCAAGTACCCACCTGACACAATACATAATTGTTACAGTACTAGAGGCCTGATGCACAAAGATCTGTGCAAGAATGGGCCTTCCTTTCCCTGGCTGCCAGCACCGCCTTTGCTCTGGCTGAAGCCACCTTTCTGCCTTCTCACACTGCCCAGAGGCCCTGAGTGGCTGGGGTGGGGCAGAACACCTATGTCCTGCCCTGTCCCCAGTCGCTGGCTGTTGGGGTATGCAAATTAAACTGTCAACTTTGTTGGGTTAATTTGCATACTCCTGATTGGCTGGTGGGCATCACAACAGTATAGCCAATTAGCATGCTACTCTTTTATTAGTGTAGATTATTGGCTATGTTCCTTATGCTGGACTTGACATCCCTGTGACTATGTTGTAGCTACCAATTTGTACTTCTTAATCCCTTCTCCTGTTTCACCCACCCCCCCCATACCCATCCTTCTGGCAACCATCAGTCTGTGACCTATATCTATAATTCTGTTTCTATTTTATTTGTTCATTTATTTTGTTCTTAGTTTCCACATATAACTGAAATCATATGGTATTTGTCACATGTGCCACATTTTTTATATTGATGGACACTTGAGCTGCTTCCATAGTTTTACAATTATAAATAACCCTGCAATGAACATAGGGGTTCATTGGCACTCAAAACAAATTAGTGTTTTGAGTGCCTTAGAATATACTAGTATACCCAGGAGTGGAACCACTGAGTCATAAGGCAGTATCATTTAAAATTATTTGTGCAATCTCCATACAGTTTTCCTTAGTGGCTGCATCAATCAGCATTCTAACCAATAGCACACAAAGTTTCCCTTTTCTCCATATCCTCACCAAAAACACTTGAGTGATATCTCATTGTGGTTCTAATTTGCATTTCTCTGATTATTAACAATTTTGAGTATTTTTTCATATGTCTGTTGGCCATCTACATGTCCTCGTTAGGGGGGGTGTCTATTTAGGTCTTTTCCCAGTATTTAATTGGCATGTTTGTTTTCTTGGTGTTCAGATGTCTGAGTTTTTAATAAATTTTGGGTATTAACCCCTTATAGGATAGATCACTAGAGAATGTCTTTTCCCATTCAGTAGGTTGTCTTTCTTTTTGTTTTGTTGATGATTACCTTTGTTGGACAAAAACTTTTTAGTTTGATGTATTCCTATTTTTTAATTTTGTTTCCCTTTCCTGAAGAGATATATTATAAAAATATTGCTAAGAGAAATGTCTGAGAGCATACTGTTTTTTTTCTAGGAGTTTTATGATTTTGAGTCTTTAAGTCTTTAGTCAGTTTTCAGCTTATTCTTGTACTAGAGGCCCGGTGCAAGAAATTTGTGCACAATGGGGGGGTGTCCCACAACCCAGCCTGCACCCTCTCCAATCTGGGACCCCTCGAGGGATGTCCAAATGCCCTCTCACAATTCAGGACTGCTAGCTCCCGATTGTTCGCCTGCCTGCCTGCCTTCCTTATTCCCCCTAACTGCTACTCCCTGCCAGCCTGATCACCCCCTAACCACTCCCCTGCCAGCCTGATCGATGCCTAACTGCTCTACTGCTGACCCGATTGCCCCCAATTGCCCTCCCCTACAGGCCTGGTTACCCCCAACTGCCCTCCCCTGCAACCCTGGTCCCTCCCTACTGCCCTCCCCTACAGGACTTGTCCCTTCCAACTGCCCTCCCCTACAGGCCTGATCCCCTCCCTGCAACTGCCCTCTCCTGCAGGTTGCGCCTAACTACCCCCTCCTCGCTGGCCTGGTCGCCCCTAACTGTTCTTCCCTTAAGGCCTGGTCACCCATAACTGTCCTCTATGCAGGCCTGGTCACCCCAAACTGTTCTTCTCTGCAGGTCTGGTACCCCTCAACTGCCCTCCCCTGCAGGCTTGAACACTCCCAACTGCCCTTCCCTACAGGCCTGGTTGCCCCTAACTGCTCTCTCCTGCTGCCTGGTCCCACCCACAACTGCCCCCCCCCCTCCCCCATGGCCTGGTCTCCTCTCTCCAACTGTCTTCCCCTGCAGGCCTGGTCACCCCCAACTGTCCTCTCCCGTCGGTCATCTTGTGCAGTCATCTTGTGTCCACATGGGGGCTGCCATCTTTGACCACATGGGGATGGTCATCTTGTGGGTTGGTGTACATATTACTCTTTTATTAGATAGGATATCATGTATGAAATTGGTCTGGTTACTTTTTTATTTCATCTATCTAATCCAGTTTTCTCACCACCTTTGTCCCATTGTATATTCTTGCTTCCTTTGTCATATAGGTGTGGGCTTATTTCTGGGCTGTCTATTCTGTTCTATTGATCTATGTGTCTGTTTTTATGCCAGTACCATGCTGGTTTGACTACTATACCCGGGTAGTATAGTTTGATTTCCAGTAGCATGATACATTTAACTTTGTTCTTTATTAGGATTGATGTGGCTATTCTTTTGTGTTTTTTTTTTTTTTTGAAAATAAAAAAAAATGTTAATTGAATTTATTGGGGTGACATTAGTTAATAAAATTATATTGGTTTCAGGCATACAGTTCTATGATAATTCATCTGTATATCATATTGTTTGTTCACAACTCCAAGTCAAGTCACTGTTTATCCCCCCACACTTGTGTTTTTTATGTAACTTTTTTGGATTATTTGTGTTAGTTCTGTGAACACTTCCATTAGTATTTTGATAGGGATTGTGCTGAGTCTATAGATCATTTTGAGTATTACGGACAATTTAACTATTCTTTCTATCCATGAGCATGGTATATGCATCCTTTTATTTGCAGGTTTTTTTTTTCTTCTCCAAGGTTTTGTAATTTTCCAGATACAGGTCTTTTAAATTCTTGGATAAATTTATTCCTAGGTTATTTTTTTCTAATTCACTTGTAAATTGGATTGTTTTTGTCTTTTTAATAGGTCATTATTGGCATATAAAAATGCAACTGATTTCTGAATATTTATTTTGTATCCTGAACTATACTCACTATCAGTTCCAATAGTTTTTTGGTGGAATCTTTAAGGGTATCATAAATGAGTCCTGGATTTGTCTAATGCTTTTTCTGCATCTATTGATACGATCACGTGATTTTTGTGCTTAATTTTATTTATGTGGTATTTCACATTGATTGAATTAAATTTGCATCCCAGGAAAAAATCCCACTTGATCATGATGTACAATATTTTTAATATATTACTGAGTTCAGTTTGCTAATATTTTATTGCGGATTTTTGTATCTGTTTATCTGCAATATTGGCCTATAATTTCTCACTTTGTAGTGTCTTTATCTGGTTTGGGGCTCATGATAATAATGCTGGCCTCATAAAATAAGTTGGAAGTCTTTCCTCCTCTTCATGTTTTATTAATAGTTTGAGAAGAATAGCTGTTAGTTCTTCTTTGACTGATAAAATTCACCTGTGAAGCCATCTGGTCCACAGGTGAATTGTTTGTTGGGAGTTTTTTTCTTATTATTTCTCTGATTTTTTTGGTTGTAATAGGTCTATTTGGATTTCCAGTTTCTTCTTGTTTCAGTCTTGGAAGATTGTATGCTTCTAGGAATTTATTCATTTCTTTCAGATTTCCCAATTTGTTAACATATAATTGTTCATAGTATTTTTTACAATCCTTTCTAAAAGGATAATATTGGATCAGTTCTAACTTCTCTTTCATTTCTGATTTTATTTATTTGGGTTCTCTCTCTCTCTCTCTCTCTCTCTCTCTCTCTCTCTCTCTTTCTCTCTTTCTCTCTCTCTTTCAAACTAAAGGTTTGTCCATCTTGTTTATCTTTTCAAAAGAGCCAGCTCTTGGTTTCATTGATCTTTTGTATTTTTTACACTATTTCATTTATATCCATTCTGATATTATTTCTTTTCTTCTATTCACTTTGGTCTTTGTATATTATTCTTTTCTAGTTTGTTTAAGTATAGGTTAGATTGTTTATCTGAGATTTTTCTTGTTTCTTGAGGAAGACCTGTTTTGTCACTTTTCATAATGCTATTGCTATAGCTAATAGATTTTAGTTGTGATGTCCTCATTTTCATTTGTTTCAAGATGTCTTTTGATTTCATCCTTAATTTCATTTTTAACCCATTCATTGTTTAGTATCATGTTATTTAGCCTCCATGTATTTGTTCATTTTTAGTTTTTTTATTGTGATTTCTAGTTTTATACTATTGTGGTTAGAGAAGGTGCTTGATATTTTATTCTTCTTAAATTTGAGACTTGTCTTTTGTCCTAACATGTGGTCAATCCTAACAAATGTTCCATTTGCACTAGAAAATAATGTATATTCTACTGCTTTGGGGTAAAATGCTCTGAAACTATTAATTAAATCCATCTGGTCTAATGTGTCATCTAAGGCCTTGTTTCCTTGTTGATTTTCTGTCTGGATGATCTATTCATTGCTGTCAATAGGGTGTTAAATTCTCTACCACTATATTATTGTCGACCTTTCCCTTATGTTCATCAATAATTGCGTTTTATAGTTAGGAGCTCCTATATTGGTTGCATAATGATTACAAGCATTATATCCTCTTATTGGATTGATCCCTTTATCATTATATAGTGTTCTTCTTTGTCTCCTGTTATGGCCTTTGTTTTAAAGTTTATTTTATCTGTTATAATTATTGCTACCCCAGCTTTCCTTACATTACCATTTTCATGAAATATCTTTCCCATCCCTTCACTTTAACTGTGTGTGTCTGTCTTTTTATCTGAAGTGGGACTCTCATTGTTTATACATTAGCTAAACTTTAGATTAGTATATTTAATCTATTTACATTTAAAGTAATTATTTATAGGTATGTATTTATTGTCATTTTATTATGCATATTATGTTCTTTTTCTTTCTTCTTCTTCTTAAATAAATCCCTTTAACATTTCTTGTAATAATGGTCTGATGAACCATGAAATCCTTTAGGATTTTCTTGTCTGGAAAGCTCTTTATTTCTCCTTCAAATTTATTTATTTATTTTTAATTTATCTTTATTGCTGAAAGTATTATAGATGTCCCCCTTCGTTTGTTTGTTTTTTCCCCATTGGCCCCTCCACCCCACACCCACTCTTCCCAGGCCTTCACCACTCTATTGTCTGTGTCCATGGGCTATGCATATATGCATGTAAGTTTCCCAGTTAATCACTCCCCATATACCCATCCAGCCCCGCCTTCCCTCTGAAATCCGCCAGTCTATTCCATGCTTCTGTGTCTCTGTATCTATTTTGTTCCTTAGATTCCACATTCTTTTTTACAGCTGTGTAGTATTCCATTGTGTAAACATACCACGATAGAGTAATCTTGGTTGTAGCCCTTGTTTTTCATCACTTTGAATATTCCATGCAAATCCATTCTGGCCTGAAAATATTCTGTTGAGAAGTCTTCTGACAGTCTAATAGAAGCTCCCTCATATATACCTGTCTTTTTCTTGCTGCTTTTAAGATTCTCTCTTTGTCTCTAATCTTTACCATTTTTTAAAATATATTTTATTGATATTTTACAGAGAGGAAGAGAGAGAATAGAGAGCTAGAAACGTCGATGAGAGAGAAACATTGACCAGCTGCCTCCTGCACACCCCCTACTGGGGATGTGCCCACAACCAATGCACATGCCCTTGACCGGAATCGAACCTGGGACCCTTCAGTCCGCAGACCGACGCTCTACCACTGAGCCAAACCGGTTCGGCATAATCTTTACCATTTTAATTATGATGTATCTTGGTGTGGGCTTCTTATGGTTCATCCTTTTTGGGATTATCTGCATTTCCTGTACTTGTGTGTCTTTTTCCTTTACTATGTTAAAGAAGTTTTCAGTAATTATTTATTGAAATTGGTTCTCAATCTCTGTTCTCTCTTTTCTCTTTCTGGCACCCGTATTATGTGAATATTGTAATGCTTTATATTTTCACAGAGGTCCCTTGAATTATTCTCTTTATTTTTTTTTCTTTTTACTGTTTTGATTGGGTGTTTTCTGCTACCTTGTCTTCTAAATCACTGATTTGATTCTCTGCTTCATCTAATCTTCTGTTGATTTCTAATATATTCTTCATCTCAGATATTGTATTCCTCATTTCTGACTGGTTGTTATTATGATTTCTGTGTCCTTCTTATGATTACTATTTCTTTGTTTAGTTCTGAGTTCAGACATTCTTCCCCTAAGTTCTTTGAGCATCTTTAATTCTGTGAGTGGTAGATTGCTTGTTTTTGTTTTCTTCTTTTTCTGGAGATTTCTTGTGTTTTTTCATTTAGGGCATGTTTTTGTCTTCCCATTTTGGCTGTTTTTCTATATTTGTTTCTGTATCTTAGGAGGTTCTCCCATGTCTCTTAGTCCTGGTATGGAGACCTTATATAGTGGATGTCATGTGGGGCCCAGTGGTACAGTCTCTATGATCACTTGACCCAGATGCTCCAGGAGTTTCCCTTGTGTGGGTTATGTCACCCGACCTGTTGTCGTTCAGTCTTGATTGCTGTTGGTTTGTCTGTGTGGGGGGTTGACCATCAAGCTAGATGACTGTGAGGATTGACAGTGACCACAGTGTATGAGCAACTGTATGGGGACTGACCCAATGAAACAGAATTTTCCCCAGCAGCCTCTGGTGCCTACTGAGACCTTCCATTGGATGTGTCACTTGTTGGGCTAATTGAGTAGTGTTCTGATATGGTCTGAAGCCAACTAACAAGAATGTTGATTCTGGAGTCTCTTGGCAGGGACTTGGGTGATGATCAATGTTGGATGCTGTCTGTGACTGGCCCTTGGCTCCCTGTTAGGAGCTACAAAGTGTCCCACTGTTGGTAACTTGGCCTGGGTGCGCATGGGGGTGGGGGTGGCTAGCTTTATACTGTGGTCAGCTGCCACCAGTACTGGGCCTGGGGCAGGTCAGCAAAAGACCAATGGCACTCCAAAATCTTCTGTGACTGCCAGCTGAAAGAGCCTCAGATGATATGTCAGTTGCATGAGGCAGGTTCTCAGTAAGTCACCAGGCAGGGGTGAGTGGTGTTCACCAGGTGAATACAGATAACTCAGTGCCAGTGCTAGGTATGAGGCCACTCAGCAAAAGTCTCAAGGTACTCCATGGTCAGGCACCACTGGCTTGTGGCCTGTAGACCATTTGCAATTTGGTGGAGGTTCAGGACATCATTAGGGTAGAGCTAATAGAGTTCACATGGCAAGAACAGATTAAGATTTGGCTGTGTGAAGGGAGGGCTCTGCACAAGAATGGTAGCACTTGTTAGACATGCAGGAAGATGTCCCTCTCTCTAAAGTCACTCAACTCAGCCTCTCCCTGTGTATCTCTAGCACTTCCCCTTCCTCGACACCCTGCCAATCCTATTTTGCCCAGAATTTCTCAAGAGTTTTTCAAGGAAGACTACCACATAGACTGAGGCTGGCCACCACCAGCAGATCCCACAGCTGTGTGCAAGCCTGGCAGGGCATAGCTGTTGGGTGTCAGCAGGAAGGGACAAGTACAGCTCCTCGGGCTGAGTCCTTCGCGGAGGGTAGAGGGAGTGCCCAACACAGGAACGGTTGGACTGGCCAGCATGTGAGGAAAACAGCCCTTGCCATGAAACCAGACAACTCAGTCTCACCCTGTGTGCCTCTGGCACCCCCTAGGTTGCCTGGAATTCCTTGAGAGTTTTTCAAGAAAAGCTGCAAGGCCGGGCCAGGATGATCATCACTGACAGAGCCCACAGGGGACGCAAGCTTAGCAAGGTGAGCCTTGTGTAGTCAGGAGGGTATGGCAAGCATAGCTCCCCAGGCTGATGCCCTAGAGAGGAATGTGTTTGATCTAGAAAAGATGGCCTCTGTAGATCTCTGTAGATGGTGTGGGAGAGAGACTTAACAAAGGAACTTTGGGGGCCGTCCCTGTGGTCTGCTCCCATAGCCACAACAACTCAGTCTCTCCCCCTGTATGACTCCTGTCCCTTCCAACCCACCATCCTCCACTGGAGCCCAGGGTGAATGCTTGAGAGCGTTATTTTGTGTGTTGGCTCTTTCAGAAGGCACCTGAGTTTCCAGCAATCTCCCATCTCACCTAGGTGGGTGAAGTCCTTGCTGATTTTCACAGCCAGATGTTCTGTGAGCTACCTTCTCTGCACTGGTGCTCAGCATGAGGGTGAGACCCCCTCACTCCTCAGTGGGGACCTCTGCAGCTGAACTATCCTTCCAGATTCTCAACCACTGCATGTGGGTGCAGGGCAGCCCTTTTCGTATCCCCACCGCTCCTGCCAGTCTTGGTGTGGCTTCTTCTGTAAATCCTTGGTTATAAGACTTCTGCTCAGCTAGTTTTCCGATGGTTATTCAGGTTGTTCTGTAATTTAGTTGTAGTTTTGATGTGGTCCTGGGAGAAGGTGTATGTGCACCTACTGTGCCATCTTGGATCCCCTCCTAAGGTTTCATATATCTCAAGCATTCTCATTTTCTTAATGTAAAATTGGACTGCCATAATTATTTTTTCTGAATATCCTGTCTGTTTTTGAGACATTTATAACTTGATGCCTTGGACCCAGTTGACAACTCTGATATTGTAGATAGGAATAAACTTTGTAGGAAATAACATGTATTTTTTAATGCTCCACATGATATTCTGGGCAAGTTTTGTTTCCTTATAGAGTACAGCCAGAATCCTACTGTTTTTCAATTTGTTTAAGTGCAATAGCTTAGACAACATATGTACATGTTCTGCTGAAGATAAAGGATATCATTATTTTTAGTCTATTACAAAGAAGACCACATTTTCTCTTAAATGTCTTGATATAAAGTAATTTGAACACAATTTCTACATAAATCATTTTCAAGAGATTGGCTGTCAAGTGCATTTTTTTAAATGCATACGAACCAATGAGACTTTGAAAATTTTGTTATAGTCTAAGCCTGAAATGTGCTTGAAGATGTCAGTTTTTAAACAATACTTTGAGAAGTAGTTAGCTTAAAAGTAGAGCAATTCTGAGCACACTGAAAATGATTTTGAAGAGTAAAATCTTCATATACTTTAAAGTTGACAGATCCACTACAATTAGGAGACAAGCAGGTAAAGCCCCCACTTGTGAACATTTTCCCTCTAACCAAACAATAATACTGGCCTGTGAAAACCTCCAGCAAATCCTCACTTCTTTCAGCTCCCAAATCTACTGCACATAAATTCTCCCAATTTTCTTAGGCAATAATACACAGACACACAAAAATAGCACTGTAATCTATTGCCCCTGGTCTTAAGGATGAATAAAGCAGGCCATAAAAAATGCCAGGACTGAAATATATTTTCTCTTCAAGCCTGGAGTGCATGTGTGTGCACCAAACATAGATGCATGCACAGATTTACCCATTTGTTTGAGTGCACCAGTTAGAAAGGAGAAGGGAAAATGAATTAAAGCTCTCTTCCCAGATCCTACCACCATTTCCAATATGTTGGATCAATTCTAACTACATTACACTGTTGTGAAAAGGTTTGTCAATGTGCATCACACTTTGACAGGCAGGATGCTATTATGGGGAAGTTGTGCCCTCTACAAAAACCTGTATATTGAAGTGTTGGAGGTTTTTGTCTAATGCCCTTTGGTCTTGCTGTTTTCAATGGATTGAGCTTTGTAATCATATACTAGTATATGCATCAGATTAAGTTCACGAAAGAATGAATTTAACTTCCTCACTGCTTATTATTTTTCTACCACAATAAAGGTATTTCATGGCTTATTGTCAGTTTTCACATATACTAGAAAGAATTACTGCTCCCCCACCATCTCTGTAAACTCTATCCAGCAACATTTTTGGAGTAATGTCATTTCCTCCTAGATTCAGACATATCTTTGAGACCCACTTCCCTTATATTTACATTAGAGACTCGGTGCACAAACTCATGCACCAATAGGGTCCCTTGCCTTGGCATTCAGGATTGGGCCAAAACTGGCTCTCCAACATCCCCCAAGGGGTCCCAGATTATGAGAAGGTACAGGCCAGGCCAAGTGATTCCACTGGTGCATGATAGGGGCCAGGGAGGGACCGGGAGGGCTCCAGGGCGTGTCCAGCCAATCTCACTCAGTCCTGATCAGCGGAACTCCAGCAGCAAGCTAACCTACTAGTCGGAGCATCTGCCCCCTGATGGTTAGTGCAAGCAGTTGAGCAACTTTAGCATATCATTAGCATATTTCACTTAGATTGGTTGATCGGCCGGCTGGTGGACTGGAAACTTAGCATATTAGGCTTTTATTATATAGGATTCCCAGAGCAGTGCCCACCATTCTTTTTAGAGAGTGTATGTGAGTGTATATTCTCCAGCCCATCCAGATGCTGGATGGAAGATATGAAGTTGCTATTCATATATGAAGTTGCTATATGAAGTTGCTTATTGGTCTTGGTACCAAATTATATGACCACACTTATAATGATTGGCACTTTCAAAATGAAGAGAGACAGCATAAATGATGCACACTTTGGGTTGGAAGGATTGCGTTCAAACCCATTCTCTGCCACTTCCATGTTTGTGATCCTGGGCTGCTGCTTAATCGCTCAGAGTTTGTTTCCTCATTGGTCACATGTGAAAAATAAGCCTCCTTTCACAGGGTAGTTGGGGAGATTGTGAACTGATACAAGAGATTCTGATTTCATTAGTTTTAATTTGAAATTATAATACTCTTTAATTACATCCCTAACTGCCTGTAAGTGGTGCAAAGTGGCAAGAAGAGCTGCTGTTTCACAGGTCCGCAGAGTAAACCGCAACCTCTGATTACTAACTTTAGGGCACGGCTCTCTGCTATGGTTGAACAGCATCCCGTTGGCCAGACTGCACCCCAGACCAATTCAGAAAGTGTCTCTGTAGGTGGATCCTAGGCATAAGGATGTTGGAATGCTCCCCAGGTGATCACTATGTAGAGTCAAGTCTGAGAACTGCTGCGTTAGGGGGATTTGAAAGTCTCCATTTCTTCCAACTGATGATACCTGGCATTCAACAACCTGTACTTTATTCTTTTTGCTTAAACAAAAAAAAAGGGACTAAAGCATCATGCTAAAAGTATGTCTGCCTTAGTAGGAATTAGGTTATTAAGTTCTCTCCAAAGAGCCTGTGTTAGCAGGTGGGCACAGGGGTGGGAAAGAGAACCCATGTTTCTAGATGTCTGAGGACAGGAGCAGTTCACACAGGGAAACAAATGGAACAAAGGTAATAGAAAGCCCAGCAATTTCATGCTACCTGTTGCTTTTGGAAATTAGTCCTGTCAAAAACATCACCCACGGCTGGTTGACTTCCTCGAAGGCTCAGAACTATGACCCTGATTGGTCATGATTCTTAAAAACTTGCTACATCTTCAAAATGTGGTATGGGGTGGGGGGAGGGCGTCTCATTCACTTGTACTCACTGTAACCAAAATTCAGCTAATTAAATTACTTTGCAAAATGATGTATATAGATATTTTTAGAGAAGCAGAATTTTAAAGAGAATAAAACACTCCATATTAAAAACTCTCTGACCTCCTTTCAACAAATGGTCCTCAGAGAGCTAGAAAAAAACACAGGGGACACATGCAAAAGAAGGAAGTTGGACCCTTCACACCACATACAAAAAATAAAATGAATTAGCAACCTAAATATAAGAGTCCAACTAAAATACAGAAGAATTCTAAAACATGTCCTTGGATTTGGCAATGGGTTCTTAGATATGACACTACAAACATAAGCAACAGAAGAAAAAAAAATAGGTAACTTAGACTTCCTCAAAATAAACATGTTTTGTGAATCAAAGACCTTATCAAGAAAGTAAAAAGACAGCCCACTGAATGGAAGAAAATATTTGTAAATCAGGTAACTGATAAGAGTCTAATTTCCAGAATATATAAAGAGAACTTTTAGAATTCAACAACAAAAAGACAAACAGCCTAGTTTTAAAAGGGACAAAAGATTTGAATAGACATTTCTCCAAAGGAGGTATACAAATGTCCCCTAAGCACATTGCAATGATATTCAACATCCTGAGTGTAGGGAAGTGCAAATGCAAACCATGATTTAAAACTTCTTACCTATTGTGATAGTCACATTAATTAACAAATAGGAAAATTACAAGTGTTGTGAAAAATGTGGGGAAATTGGAATCCTCATAAACTGAGCTAAAGTAGCACAGTCACTATGGAAAGTAATTTGACAGTTCCTCAAAAGTTACATAGAATTACTATATAGAGCCATAAATTCCACTCCTAGGTATATCCAAGAGAATTGGCAACAAGCATTCAAACAAAAACATCTTCAGAGCAGCATTCTACATGCAAGCCAACAAGTGGGAACAACACAAATGTCCATGAATTGATGAAAAGATAAAGATAAAAGATACACCAGTGTGGTGTATGTATACAATGGAGTATTACTCATCCAAAAAAGGAATGAAGTACTAATACAGATTACAACATGAATGAATCCTAAAAAAATTGTGCTAAGTCAGTGATTTTTCAACTTTTCTCAGGGCACACAGAAACTAATTACTAAAATTCTTTGGCATACCAAATATATATATACACAGGGAAACAAATGGAACATATATATATATATGTTCCATTATATATATATATGTTCCAAACATATATATGTTCCATATATATGTTTATATATATATGGAATACATATATATATATATATATATTTGGCCGATCTGACAAAAAAGTATAATTTTGATTGATTTACAGAAAAAAAAATAATAGTAATTACCAACCCTTTTTGCTCCAAAGTGGCTTTTAAAAAGATCAGTGCCTCTACTTGTCTTTAAGGATTTCTGATACCAAGAATTAACCAATCAGACACAACCTTATTATGCAACTCTATGATATGACCTATATACATGGTGGGGGAAAAGTCAGCTTACAGCTGTGAGTATTCTAGTTAGTAAAGCTATTGTAATAATTAGAACTTGCATATCTTTTTTTGCATATGAACAACTATAAACCTACATTTGCCTACCCCTATATTTACCGTTCAAGAGAAGACATTTACACCAGATGGCTATTGTGTTGCTGTTGTCATTTTTATGTGTGTGTGTTTAGGTTTTTTTTTTTGACAATCGAAGGGAAAAGAGGTCAGTGCTCAAATCGTCAAATATTGCATGTTTTAAAAATTCTTGCAGCTGGGCACACCAGTTGAAAATCGCTGTGCTAAGTAAAAGAAGCCAGTCACCAAAGACCACATATTATATTATTCATTTCCTTCACATGTAGCGTCCAGAACAGGTAAATCCATACAGACCAAACACAGATGAGTGGTTGCCAGGGGCTGAGAGGAGGAGGGAATGGAGATGGCTATGTGGTATCTTTTTGGATGTTGTAAATCTTCTAGAATGGTGCTAGCTGTGCAACATTGTGAATGTACTAAGAACCACTAATTGTGCACTTCAAAAATGATTAAAATGGTGAGCTTTATGTCACGTGAATTCTACCTCAATTAAAAAAGTTTTTCTCTGACCCTATTGCTCATTATCTACTAGTGGTCTTACACCAATCCCTTAGCCATTGCTGGAGAGTCTTGTTCTATCAGTGATCCTTTGTAGTAATTCCACTTTCATCGAATCCTTTTATCCTTTTTCCCCTCCACTGTCATGCCTCCGCAGTCATCTATACCTGCCTTCCATTCATCACTCCTTAGGCTTTGGTCCCCAACAGAGCCCAAGACAACGTGGCAGACATGAAAAGCCTCCATCTACAGATTTCTCACCGGACTAGGGAAGCTCGGCATTTGCCCAACAGAAGCTCAGGTGCCTCTTGCTTACCCAAGGGGCCTTTCTGAAATTAGAAATGGGTTTCCAGCGTGGTCCTGCCACACAGCTGGCCTCATCCACCACAGCATCACCAGGGAATGTTAATTTTGGGGAACAGGTGGAAGAACTCGTCTAGCATTTCCCGGCAGGCACAGGGGGATTCCTGAACACTCTGTAGAGTGAAAGTCACGCGTACAAAAATGTAAATTTGTGTGAGATGTAAGGCTGCTACTCGCAGAGCTTAAGTGCTTTTAATTCTTGGTAATAGATAGTGCTGATGGCTTTTAGAGATTGATCTCTGAGCCAACCGAGGGCTCCAAAAGTGAAGGAAGCTATATTCATCATTGTCTTAATTTTCTTTTCTTTTTTCCTCTTTTTTTCTGCAAGGGTCAGCAGAAACCAGATTTTTTTTTTCCTTTTTAGATCAGTGTTAGTGTGATTCTGATGATCCTGAAAGACCTGTATGGGGAGAATGCTGCAGTCTGAATTAAAAATAGCACTTTATGTCCTCCCACACGCAGCACTTGAGGGTTCTGAATGCCTTTTATAAATGCAGACTTTCTGCCTGGCTACATAAAAGAACCTGTCACTTCATTTCCATAACGAAGTCATTCCCAGGAGAATTCCATTGTTTTAGCAATAGAATTTTTGTAAAAGGCCTCTTATTTTGCCTGGAAAAAAAGGTAACAAAAATGAACTTTTGAGAGCTTGTTCGACAAAACAATTAAGGAGCTAGACATTTTCTTCTTTCTTAATATATTGGGAGTTGTAAGTGTGAGAATCTTCTGTGCCTTGATATTAGGATACACCCCCCTAACACCTGTGCTTCCTTCTTCTGATAGAAATGGGGTAGGCCTTTCCCTGAGAAGGTGTGACAAGAGCCTGGTGGTAAACAGGTGGTGCTAATTCTAAAGAGTTTTTAAATATTTGTTTTGAAAGAGGTGTAGGAAACTTTTAGAATGCTCAGTCTATCAATAAATTCCATAGGACTTTTCATGAAACATGATCAAATCATCAGGTATTTTAAATATTGGGACTCTATCTTGCTGGGATCCTTTACTCAGAAAATTCTAGTTGATACTCCCCTTTACTTGAGTTTCCAACATTGTAGTAAGTGGAGTGGTGTTTCCTTATACACGGTTACTTGGGACTGGCTCAAGTAGGCATACATGCATGTGCTTCCTTTCCCCACCCTCTCCTCCTCTCCACACTCCCACCCCACCCCCATCCACACAATGATCTTTGTTCCAAATAGGATACCAGCCCTTCCACTCCACA
Source organism: Vespertilio murinus (assembly GCA_963924515.1). NCBI lineage: Eukaryota > Metazoa > Chordata > Mammalia > Chiroptera > Vespertilionidae > Vespertilio > Vespertilio murinus. Next base: position 76,158,560 of record OZ004706.1, read on the forward strand.
TTCATAGAACAAGAATCATTGCATTTCTTGGTACTTCCCCAGCACCACATAACCCACATCAAAGTATACCTGCCTTTGGTGTTTCAACAGGTAATCCCTGGACTTAATGCCAAGTGGCATTTCTGTTACATGCTGTTCACAGCCGAGACCATTGGAATCTCAGTTTTAAGCTAGAATAGTTTCATTAAGCCTCCTCCCAAAGGGGAGAAGTTCTCAATAGTGCCTTTGTCTTGCCATATTCTTTTTTTCCTGACGCCATCGGAAAGCTGTAGTATTTAAACAAGGAGGCAGCTGCCTGGATTAGTATCAAAAAAAGAGGCTCAAATATAGAGTTGTTATATATTTTTGGCTTTTAATTTAATGAAACAGATAAAAAGACACCCGAGCTTGAGTAATGATACTATAACTTAGAAAGTATGACTAGAGAGATGTTCCTTTGTAGCTACACTTTTACATAGTTATATTTATTTCCTTTTTTAGACATCCTTTTTTAAATATGTATTTTTATTCATTCCAGAGAAGGAAGAGGGAGATAGAAACATCAATGAGGAGAGGGGATCATTGATCGGCTGCCTCCTGCACATCCCCTACTGGGGATCGAGCCAGCAACCTGGGCATGTGTCCTGAGTGGGAATCGAACCATGACTTTCTGGTTTATAGATCGATGCTCAACCACTTAGCCACACCTGTGGGACCATAGTTATATTTCATTAAGTAAAAAAGTACTGAGGCTTTGGTAGGTTGCTTCCAGAGTTCTGGATACAATTGGTGATTTCTATTACTTGTATTTATCCAAAAGGATGGTCTGGGGGTGGGGGAATAGTATCTGGTCTTTTTTTTTTTTTTTTTTTAACTTTGACTCGCCTTTTGGTAATTTGTGAAGTGAGGCCAAATGAAATACTTGAGAATACTATCATATGACTCCTAATATGGTGGCAACAGGGAATGAGAGGAAAATATTTAAGTTTCTTAGGATTTCTACTATTTTTACTTTTTAAAGGAGAGCAAATAGAGCAGAAACGGAAGGAAATTTGAAGTCAGGAGATTTCTCACAGTGGCTCCTCTGGGACCATAACAGCTCATGATGAACAAATGCTTCATAACAATGAACCCACGAAGCACAGGCGGTCCTTCCCCCTCCTCCAGGCACTTGAACACCTGAAGGAGCCACCGCCCTCTTGGAGCAGCGTGCACAACACCGCACTGCCCCCCCCAGGGAGCAGGTGTGTGAAAACTCAGCTGCCTGATGGCGGTAACCCTGGGCACGTGTGGTGTCCAGGGTCTTGATGCACATTCCTGTTAGGCTTCAGCAACCCACTTGGGATCAGGGCATTAACAAATAAGGCCAGGAAAGAATTGTCAATAAGAAACACCTGTAAAATCTTAATTTCCTGAAGATGTCATTCTCCGGCTGTTCAATACAGATAAGGTATTTTTCAGTATGGATTTTCATCTTATTCCTGAGATGCAGGCATACGTTTTCCTGGATGCATAATTATATTGCTTAGCAAACTTTGCTTTCTACCAATAAGGAGATGGAAGCTGCCTACAAGTATAGACACCTGCCGAGTCTAACTATGTGTGGATAAAGCCCTGCCTTTATGTGATAAGCTGTGCTAATCATAGGAATAGTGGCATGGATCAACAGGAATTACAGTTTTTAAAAGTTTCATCATAGTGTTTTTGAACATATTTATCTCTTTGATTATGTGTTCTTTAGGCAGATACTAATTTTAAGTTTTCTTTATTTTGTATCACTATTTATCTTTTTTATCTAAACACAATCCAGCTAATAGCAGTAGAAAATGTTCCCAATGCATGCTTGATACCCAAGGATTGCCAGTTTGGGAAAATATTGTACAATGGCTAAAGCATACAAATCATTGAATGTTGATTGGCCAGAGATTGCATGATAGGAATGAGTAAATTGTATTTTTCAGAATATCTTAGGTTTGGGCTTCATTTCACCCTTCACCTCCCTCCAGTTCTCCTGGAAATCCGACTGAATGCTCCTACTCTTGGGAAAGTTCTGCATTGCCCTCGCCTTCCTTGTGGCAGGAAGGGGCATTTTGGTTTCCATGACTGACATACAGGCTCCTTTGTGAGCAGGGCCGGGTCGGGCTCTGCACCCTGCAGGGCTGAGCTGCTCATCCAGAGGAAGCATTTGTGAGCCCTGCCAGTCCCAGTAGCCCTGGCTGCTGCTCCTCAGAAAGAAAAGACAGAGTCAGTATTTAGTCTTGGGTTGGAAAAACAGGCTCTTGCAGAGTATTTCATTGATTGACTGAGCAGTTTCCATCTTGGCTTATGTAATGTTTTTTCTTTTTTTTTTTAAAGTCTATTTTATTGATTTTTTTTTACAGAGAGGAAGGGAGAGAGATAGAGAATTAGAAACATCAATGAGAGAGAAACATCAATCAGCGGCCTCCTGCACAACCCCTACCTGGTACATGTCCAAGGTACATGTCCTTGACTGGAACCGAACCTAGGACCTTTCAGTCCGCAGGCCTGTGCTCTATCCACTGAGCCAAACTGGTTTGGGCATGTAATGGTTTTTCTTAATGTAATGGTGTATCTTAAGGAAAAGGAATAAAAACTGCAGGAACTCACATACTCACATACAAAAGTATTTCTTATTAAGTTGTAAGTAGCATAGGAGGATGGAAGAAAGAAGACGGGAAAAGTCAGACTTGAACAGGTCTTGGTGGGTATGGCTTGAATTTTAACATGTGGAAGAGAAATGTGAGCTTTTAGAGATGAAGAGAGAAGTGGGATTTGGCTGGTACAACACGCATGAGTGGAGAAGTAGGGGATGAAGTTGAAAAAGCATGTTGGGGCCAGATTGTGAAGGTCTTATACATTGGATTTTGGAAGATTTGCAGCAAGCACCACGGTATGGCATGGGGAAGTTGAATTATATAATCTGCTTTAGGAAGTCTGGTCCAGAAGAGATGACTCAGATGGTTTGGAGGGAGAATAGTGAAGCAAGGAGACCAATGAGCAGGCGGCTGTGCTAGGAGCATATCTGACCTAGCATGGCGGTGTGGGAATAGAGTGCAGGCTTGTGAGGACTTGACAACTGATGGATGCAGAGGGAAGAGAAGAAGACAATGATGTTGTTAGCATGGATAAGAAATAAAAGAGGAGGACTGATTTTAGGGGGGGAATATGAGAAATTTTGAAATAGACATATTTATTTTTATACTGCATATCTCCGGCAACTTGTGGGGGAGATGATGGGCCCGGGATACAGATTAAGAATGATATGCAGCCAAAACCGGTTTGGCTCAGTGGATAGAGCATCAGCTTGGGGACTGAAAGTTCCCGGGTTGGATTCTAGTCAAGAGTATGTACCTTGGTTGCAGGCACATCTGCAGTAGGGGTGATGCAGGAGGCAGCTGATCGATGATTCTCTCTCATCGGTGTTTCTAATTCTCTGTCCCTCCCTCTTCCTCTCTGTAAAAAATCAATAAAAATATATTTAAAACAAAAAGAACTACATGCAGTAAAAGGAAATTGTCATAGAAAGGAAAGAGGGAACACTGAGCATGAAACCTTGGGGAATACATACCCTGGGGTTAGAGTAAGAACAGGAGGGGACAAAAGCCAAGGAACTAGCAGCAAAGTGATGTAAGGAACCCCACAATAGTACCATCTCTGAGAAACCAGGAGTACTAGGATATTCTGGTGCAAGAGACAACACTCAAAGTGATTTAAGGAAGAAAAAAAAAAAAGGAATTCATTGTATCCTATATGTATTAGTTTACTATTGTTGCAGAACCAATTAACATAAATTTAGTCACTTAAAACAATATCCATATTCTCAGTTTCTGCAGGTCAGAAGTCTAGCCACAGCTTAGCTGGATTCTCCACTCAGGGTTTCATAACGTTGAAATCAAATTACTGGCCGAACTGCATTCTCCTCAGGGGCTCACGGTTGTCTTTTGAGCTCACATGTTCACTGGCAGAATTTATTTCCTTGTGGTCGTAGGACTGAGGCCCCCGTCCCGTTGCTGACTGTAGGCTGTGGGCGAGGCACCCCTCTCAGCTCCTGCTCTCTTCCGGCCCTCGCCACATCGTGTTGCTCCCTCCCCCTACCGCCCTCTCCTGCTTTGAGTCTGAGGCCTGGAAAAACCTGTCTCCCTGAACGCTCACCTGATTAGCTGCTAAACCCACCCTGGGTAATCTTTCTATTTTAAGGTTGATCGATTTATGAGCTTAATTTCATCTGCAAAATCCGTTCATAGCAGCAACAACCAGATTCGTGTTTGATTGGATAACTAGGAGATGTGTGTGCCCTAGAGGGCAGGGTAGTGTGGGGGCCACTTTTGCATTTGCCAGGGATAAACCTAACATTTGGCATGGCGGGGTCCACGGGACCTCACTGTTGGTGGGCCCCAGTCCTTCCGTCTTTTAGCTTTGCTCCCTGCTCAGGAGCTTCGTTGTCAGGTGGGCCTTCCTCAGCAGGTGGCAAGAGCAGCTCTCTGTAGACAGTGCTTCCCTGGCCTCGCTAGGACAGGGAGCCTTATTTCCTCCGGTCAGCCAGGCTGAGGGCTTTGATTGGCATGGCACTGGTCACCTGCCTCCCCCTAAGACAGTCATCATGGCCAGAAGGGTATGTAGTAGGTCTCATTCTCTAGACCTACTGTGTTAGAAATTGTAAAAGGAGCCAGATTAAAAAAAAAAAAAAAGAGTCACTGCATTTAGAAGGCAGGAAGCCGTCAGAAACAAAGAGAAGGTTTACTTAAAAAAAAAACACAAGAGAGTGGAAGTCAAACTCCAAGAGTCTGAGACGTGCCCTAGGACAGTACCAACACTGAGTTTATACTATGCGTTAATGGGTTTGTTGGTGAACAGGAGAAAGGTGACAGCCATCTGGAAATGTACCAGGATGTAGGGAAGGTCTTTCAGGAATAGCAATGGCTGATACCTTTGTAAGGAGTTTCCAGTAAGAGAAAAAGATGGACGGAGAGACAGATGGCTGAACTGAGCCTGACAGGACCTAAAGCAGTAGGAAGAGAACAGACTAAGACTCAAGGCCGAAAGCCACCAAACGTTTTCCCAGGTTATAAAGTGTGTGAGCCTTTTTGTTTTTGGCCATCTGTCACCTCTTTGGAATAGACAGATAAGAGTCCTTCCAGCAGCAGCAGCATCTGGTGAGAGAACCACACCTATTGAGTCAGACATTCTGGGGATGGGACCCAGTAACCTGGTGGAACAAGACCTCCAGGATTTTCTGATGGCGGTTCAGATTTGAGAAGCTCTTCGTACATCTCCCCTCCACAGATAAGGGTTTCCTTCGTCATGGCTTTTGAAAAACTGCGAGGATCAATGATATAGGTTCCTAGTGACCTGGGGTGCAGTGTGGCTTGTAAATCTTGAAAGGAGATGGCAACTGTTCAAAAGCCACCCGCGACTAAAAATACAATGGGCCAGAAGAACAGAGGAGAGCGAGCTGAGTTATAACTTAATTGTTCTCCAGTGTGTGGAGGGCTTTCATTTGGACGGTAGGCATCATAGGATCTCCAGGTCCCTGGAGGACAGAGAAAGCCGAGAAGCACTTAAATTGTAGCTAGAGAGCAGTGGTTCCTTTGGAGTACAGCTTAAGCCGTGGAACAGGTTTTGGAAATGGACCATTTAATTTAAATTCAGGCTCTTCTCATAGACACTCTGAGGAGGCTGCAAAAGAAGGGCATGGCAAGGTTTCTTTCACCAAGGAGCTTAAAAGCTTTTCAAGCCTTCAAGACTTAAATAAATCCAGTGGCACATAAACAGACAATATGACTGAACTCGGGATTGAAAAAGACTCGGGTTAAAATGTGTGATGGAGACTGTAAGTGCTGTGGGCAGTCAGGGGAAGGAGAAATTGGCACCGTGTCATTTTCTCCTCTCGACGGGGAGAAGCTGTCAGCCAGGCAGACTTTCCCAAGGGCTGGTGGGGGGCTGTGGGACACCTCAGGTTCAGGAAGTCCTTTTCCTCGCCCTCCCTTGTCTTCCCAAGTTTTCTAGTTTGTCAGAGCTACCGAGTCAAAGCGAGGGTTTGTATTTCAAGACCGAACGTGGAGTGTTTTGTTATTTTTGGTTTTATGAGAAACTTGTAGGAGAAATAACATTTTTATCCTGGTTGTCTTACATGGAAAGAGATGCAGGTAAAAGCTTGGCTTATTCATTTCAAATAGATTTTCAAACTGACTCCATTCACGGGGAGAACATGAATAAGCCTGCCTGAGGAAGCCTTTGTTTCATAGGATGAGGAAAGCAAATAACTGATTTTCCTTAGTGGAATAATTAGATTGTACCAGATCTGGGACATAGGGAACAATTTTATTTCTTTGCAAAGAATTACTCACGTGGGTAAGCAAACAGGTAACCAAGCTGAAAACCAAGACAGATGGTTTCTAAGACACTGTTTTTAAAAAATGAATTTTGATTTTTTTAATTACAGTTGACATATTGTATTAGGTAGGTGGATATAAATGTCATTTAAGGGCATGAGAGAAATAAAAAAAAATTGTTAATCTAGAGGAAGCCAGCAAATTTGAAACCTAATGCAAAGTACTAAGGAGATATTTTTTTCAGACATTTACATGTGATGTGATCTGTTTTTAGCTTTTTTGGAGAGGGTTTTCTTAACTCCAGCTGCGGCATGCAGGTGTTAGCAGAGAGCTTTTCCTCGTGATGATAGGGGGAGTGCGATGCATTAGGAGGCCAGAGTGGACCTCTGCTGTCACATCAGATTTAATACCTGCACTTATGGGGTTCCTCTTCAGGAAACCACTAAGTGTGCACTGCTCTGATGGGCCTGGCAGTCAGAGAGAAGAATCAGCTTTTTTTTTTTTAATTGAAATACATTTGACATATAACATGATGTTAGTTTCAGGTGTACAATAATGATTCCATATGTCTATAGATTGCAAAGCAGTCACCACAATCACTCTAGCTAATAACATAAAGTCTATGTGAGCCGTGTGTCCCAGGGGGCCGTATGCCCCTGGTGAGCTGTGTGTCCCAGGGGGCCATGTGCCCCAGGTGAGCCGTGTCCCCCAAAGGGGTCTGGTGTCCCGGGTGAGCCGTGTGTCCCAGGGGAAGCAGTGGGACCCAGGGGGAGGGGCGGTGAGAACCAGAGGAGGAGCGGACTCTATTCGTGTGGTCCTGAGATAGTCACCATAAAACAAGCAGACTGCCAAATGAGGAGCGGACTCTTCATGTGATCCTGAGATAGTCACCATAAAACAAGCAGATTGTCAAATGACTGCGGGGAGGGGAAGGAGACCTGGGGGGAGATAAGAGAACAACCGAAGGACTGGTATGCATGCATATAAGTACAACCAACGAACACAGAACTCTGGGGAGGGAGGGCATGAATGGGAGGGGGGGGGCAATGATAAGCTATGTATACATATAATACCTTAATTAAAAAAATTCTTATTTCTCAATTCTTGATTTAAATCAAGGAGAGCCAGTTGAAATGGCCAGAGAAACACACCCAAGAGGACGTAGAACTCAGTTGTTCATCTCTGGATGACATCTCCTAAGGACAGGCTGTTTCTTCTTCCTGGAAACCCCATGCTTGGCCAACTTCCCCTCATCTTTCACTTCTTTGCTTAAATGTTACTTTTGTGAGAAAAGCCTTCTGAGCCCCGCCTTCCAAATGGGGTACCTACCCCACTATGAATGCAAAGGACAGTGCTTATTTTTCATTTGCAATACCTGTTCAGTGCTCACATCTTATACATAAACTAAAAAGAGTGTGCTAGGGTTCTTTCATGCCGTCCCTGGGAGGCAAGGAGCTCCTTGGCGGCATGGTTCTTGTCTGATTTGCTCACCACTGGAAATGTAGGACTTGGTGGGTATGCTAAGCACCAAGTAAAAATTTGGCATGAATGAGTTAATTAATAAGCAAGCACTTCGTGAGCTGTGTTCACCATGAAAGCATGGTTAATTATATCGGCAGCAGACACCTCCTTTCTCTCTTCTGTCCTAATTTCTTCCTCTCCAATTTTTAGTTCTTTATTTTGAGGCAGAATTTGTCAGTGTTTTACCAATTCCACATCTAAGATTTGACATCACTCATTGTTGTCTTTTTTTTGAGATAAGGGACCACTTTTTTTCTCTCAAAAATGTCACACCCACCATGGTAATGCTGCAGCTGCCGCCTTTCCCCAGCCTGTGCTCATGACTTTGGAAGGCCCTGGGGGGAGGGGAGGGGAGATGATTTATTTGGGAAGCAAACAGGGTCCCAGCGCAGCACTTAGAATCAGTTTCCTGTGGTCCCCAACACCACTCCTGTGTGTTCCTTTACCTCAAGTATGTGCCTCAAGGATTCCCAAGTCAAAATAATTTGATCATATTGGCCCAGGAAATGCTGTTTCTGGCTCTGTCTTCAAGAAAGAAAAAAATTTTAAAAATCCAGGTGTGGAAAATATTAAAGATCAAAATATGAATAGGTCTTTTCTTTAAAAGCAACAAGCACAAATGACCCAGTCCTTCCCCTGCAGGTCCTCTGTGCATCACAACTGTGTCTAAGTGTTATCCTTGGTGGGCGGAAATGGCAGACGGCCAAGTGGAAAATTTCACAGCCCCGCAAACCTCCAGTGCACTAAACACTGCAAACCAGCCACCCAAGGGAGTCCTGTGGCTGGACCAGGTCACGATGCGCCTGCACACGCCTCTCACCACCTCCCTCCCACTCCCCCTTCCTCTTCCTTTCCTGCCCTGGGGGCCCTCAGTTTCTTTCTCCCTGAGACTCCAGACCTCTGATTCCCTCAGCCCCTCCCTGGAAGGAGGAACCAGCCTGGTGGCCCTTGCTGAGGTTTGGAAGTTTGAGGGCCCCGGGGACTGTCAGTTGTTGGTGGCTGGCCAAGGCTGGCTTTTATATCCTGGCTCAGAGCTCTGTAACAGGCTTATGACCACTGACAAAGCTTTGTGTTTACATAGTGCCTTTCTTCTCAGGAACTGTGAGTGCTTTGCAAGAGTGATCTTATTGATCTTCCCAACCACCCAGTGAGGTATGAAAACGGCAAGAGGTCCCAGCTCCCTCCTTTCTGCAGAGAGTAAAACCAAGGGTTTATTTTGAGGCTGTGTTGCAAGTTTGCATCTCAGCTGGCATTGCCTCTGAAGTCTCCCAGCGCTGGCTTCCACTTCATGGGGTGCGGGGAGGAGCAGGGCGAAAGGTTGGCCGTGGCCTGCTGCTGTGTCTCCTGGGGCGAGAGCAAAACTATTGAGTTTCTTTTTTCACAAAAAGGTAGCGGAGAATGGTCTTTGGCGAATGATCAATGAGTCTAATTGATTGTGAACTTCATTTGTTGAGATGAAGAATGACTTGATGGTGCATTGACCTTTCCTTTCTCTGCTGTTCTATTCCCATGCTAGGTTTTCCTCACGTCTCTGTGAAAGAGGGAAGAACACGCCCGAGCTCAGGAGCGCTCCAGCTTCTCGTGGGATGTCTCCATGGTGAAGGAAGGCTGGGGCTCCCGGTGAACCGTGCACAGTGAATGTTGTAAGTTAACAGGAGCAGCATCTGCGGCGGCTTGCCTTGCAAGGAGTCGTGAATCATTGGATGTGGCTGGGTCAGGCTGATGAAGGGGTGTTCATGGCAGTGTGAGGTGATCCTCCAATTATTTATTTGTTTTTTGGTTTTTTGTGGTTTTTTTTTGTTTTTGTTTTGTTTTGTTTTTTATAAGGGAGAGGTTCTGTTTTCATTTGCTGCAAACTTGCCTTTTTCTAAGTTTCTATGGAGCACTTCTCACTTTCTCCTTCTGGAAGAAAGAGCAGGATACAGTGATTCTTTCATTGTAGGAATGCCCTTGCTCCTGGTACATAGTTCAGTGGTGTCAAGTTTAAATAGCCTTGCAGTTCTGTTAGGTTGATGGGTAGGGTTCACATTCTCTAGGCTAAGAATTAGCCACCAGGATTGCCACCAGCAGTGATTTTTTTATTGGTGTGAAGTGTTTGATTGGAATGAATGAATGAATTATTTATTTATTTATTTATTTATTTATTTATTTATTGGTTTTCAAAAATCTGAGGTATGCAAGTATTGTCGGTTGTTTTAGGTGCTTCTCCTACTGAAATTGGCTGGTTGACTGGTTTTCATGGGGCTGCTGGGCTGGGACTTTGAGATTAGTCAGGTAGGTCCTGCAGGTCAGCTGCTGGTTGCCTTCTGTGAGGCATTGGAGAGCCAAGTAATTGTAGAGACAGTACCCAGTGGCTTCAAAGGGCTTACCCGCCAAGACACTTAGGGGTTAGGGCAGCTCTGCTTTCTGGAGATTTTACCTCAGTGCTAGAAAGAAGTTAAGAAGAGGTTTTGTTTTGTTTTTAATATCTATTTTTATAGATTTCAGAGAAGAAAGGAGAGAGAAAGAGAGAGAGAGAGAAAGAGAGAGAGATCCATGATGAGAGAGAATCATTGATCAGCTGCCTCATGCACACCCCACACTGGATATTGAGCCTACAACCTGGGCAAGTGCCCTGACCTGGAATCGAACCATGGGTTCATAGGTCGATGCTCAAGCACTGAGCCATGCCAGCTGGGAAGTTTAGAAGAGTTTTGACCAGGAAAGAATATGGTGACAGGAAGCCCAGGATGGCCTAGGGACATATCACCTATGTGAAAAGTGAAAAGCCAGCTTTGACTAAGGTCTTATAAATTGTGTATAAATATGTACACACTTAATGCAATATATACTTGATGTATGTATGCACACACTTAATATATACTATATATTTGTATATGTATGATGTGTACATAAATACATATACTTGTTTTTATGTGTGTATACAACATATGTGTAAATGGGTATATACATGCATAAATAACTTTATATAGTTAAGTTTCCAGCTTAATAACATAGTCAGGAAACTTTTCCAGGTACCTATTACTTATGTATTTTTCCAGTTTCATAAAATATTTTGAAAAGCAAGGCTTAGTAATGTGAGGGCGTATATCAAGGAGAAAAGCTTTAACGTTGAAGAGAAAAATTTCCACTGAATTTTTTTATTTCGTAGTTTTCTAAATAGTTTTATTAAAATATGCATATTTATCCATATAAACGGCTTAAATAAATCTTGGTCATAGTTAACAGGCTAAGATCAATGCTGGTGTTTTAATGTGTTTTCATTTCATATGTATGAGCACCTTGGTTCTAGGGAAAAGTACACAACTCTTGGAATTGATTGATCTGAATTCTGTTCCCCATCCTGTTGTCAAGGACAGCTAAGTTCGAAGCCTTGGGCAAGTCACTGGCCCCATGGAGTGGTATTTTTTGAGTTTGTGACTTGCTCCAGGCTCCTGCTTAAGGATCAGGTGGCATCTTGGTTGGGGGCCCTGTAAGGGGCAGAGCGCTGTATGAGTCACTTTAATACTTAATCCAAAGTCTCTCTTATTGTGACAGTGTCCTTTACTATTACGGAGTAATTTGGCATCTTGTGAGATCTGGAAGCTGCAATATTAGTGTGCTTTACTAGAAATTGTTTTCTCAATCAGGTAGCTATTAGAATGTACTTCCGGAAATGGTTTTAAAGCATTTTCTTCCTAGGAAACAAGTGTCTTCTGAAAAAGTGACTCAGGTTTCCGATTACCTTGTAATGAGCACTGCAGTTACTATAATCAATCTGACCTTTTTTTTTTTTACTCTTGTGGGTTTTTGTTTAGACCATTGCTTTGAACTGCTCATGTGATACCATGTCAGACCTCAAATAGTAAGTGAGGCTTTCAAAGACGTTCTGAACGTAAACTTTCAGGTAGTCAATGATTTGACACAATTTTAATGCACTGCTGTTCTTAAAATGTTGAGCACAGCCTTATGGTGAGGGAAAATAATTATTATTTCTGTCTTCACTGTGATACCCTTTCCAACAGGTCCTCCCAGGTCCACCGGGCAATTCAAAGGTGTTCACTGGACTGCTTTCTAAGAATATAGTTGTAGTCAGTTACATTTAGGAACCATGACCATTGATCTGTTTGAAAATTAAATATGAGCCACTTTTGAAATTAACTTTTTAAAAACTGTCCACTTTCATACCCAAACTTTTACTTACTTTGTAAGCAAGGAGGTGGTGATTGATATTTCTTTCCTGAGCATCCCCCCTTCCTTAAATAGGACTTCTCAAGTTACCTTTCCAAAGTAGGCCACCCTCACCTGTAAAAAATAGCACCCACCCATCTCTGTCCTCTAGCCTATCTTACTTTTTAAACACCTTACATTATTATATATTTCCTAGAGGCCCAGTGCACGATATTCATACATGGGTAGGGTCCCTAGGCCTGGCCTATGATTAGGGCTGATCTTTGGGGCGATTGGTGAGATCAGCTTGCCAGCCCATCCTGCCACTGCCACTGGTCACCTACCTCTGCAAGGCTATCAGCAGGGCTGTTGGAGGGCCCCCACCCCACTTGCATCTACCTGCAGGCTGGGGGCATCTCCTGTGTTGAGTGTCTGCCCCCTGGTAGTCAGTGTGCATCATAGTGACTGGTGGTTCTACTGGTCATTCCGCCATTCAGTCGATCTGCATATTAGGCTTTTATTATATAGGATTCTTAATTGTCCATTTCTATAACTAGACTGTAATCTTGATGAAAGCAAAAATCATTATTTTATTATTATTATTATTAATTTTCTGGTGACTCTAGACCTATGGAGCTGCATGGCCCACAGTGGACACTCAGTTGATATCTGAGTGACTGTCCAAGGACAGAGTAAATATGAGCCTGGGCTTCTGTGTGGGCCTGAGCCATCATGAAGGAACATAAACAAGATTGTGATGAGTATTGGGTAAGTGGGGAGAGACTTGGCTATTTTCTAAAATCCTTAGAAGTAGATGGTAAATGTCTATGATGTATTTAAGTAAATGTGTGAAAGGAAACAACATGCTTTAAAAAGAACAAGGCTTTATATAACTATCAATAGAGTTTGGGGATTTTCTGATACTTTAAAAAAAAATTCTGCACTGTGTGTGTTTCCTTTGCTTTTTCATGCGAGTGTTTTTGCTTTATCGCTCATTTATGAGCAGCCTACTCTGGCGTTCTGTGGAAGGTGGTGGTTCACCTCTTATAATCACATCATTTTATGACCCCTCCCAAAGTGGGAGCCAGGCTTGAAGTGCTCAGTCTGCCTCAAAACTCACCGCTTACTGCATAGCATCATTTTCATGTTGTGTACTTTTGGGTGACACATCATTGGAAATGAAGAACGGTATTAAGGTCCTCTCACCTCTGTGTGGTGGGCAAGGGGAGTTTACACAGGTTAAAGAGGCATCATCCCATGTGGCTTTTGCAGATCACAATAATAAATGTTTCTTGAATTTGGTGTGTTTATCGACCCCCTTTTCAGGGTAACTGCTCTGAGCGCAGGAGTTACACATTCCTAGGAAGAAATGGAAGGACTAAAATAAACACCAGTGTGCCTATTTGCACAGTATTATGCTGTCTTCAGAAGCTTTGAAAAACGGAAGCTGATTTCTAGTCTCCAGAGTAAGGGAATTACACGATCCCCTCTAATCAGGGTGATTGGGGAATTTCCCTGTGTTGATTTGTACCTTTTAGATTTGCCATCTTTGATGCCGGATCCTCTGGCACTATCATGAAAAAAAAATCTGAGATACAGACAGTTTGGGAGAGAAGGGGAGATTTTACTGTTTGATAAATAAGGAAAAAAATGAATGGTGTCCTCCTCTTTCAGCCCTTGCTCATTAATGGGCTCACAAATTGGCCTGTGTATTGTTGCGTCTCTGACTGAGCACATCCCACACAAGTTTTTGTGTAGCTTCAAGTCCTCTAGGGTTTCCTGTTTCACCCATTTCTTTCCGTTTCCCAGCCTCCTTACAATTGCTTTTTATTGATAGCCTTGCTCATCCCTGGCCATTGCCCCTTCGGCAGGGCCTCTGCACGAGCTGCTACTTCTGAGAGTTGATGTCAGAGCCACTCCTGAGTCGGCCTGCAACGTCTAGCACATCCCCGGCACACCCTTTTCCCTCACTGCCGTCATCCCTAACCTCTCAGCCCCTCCTCTCAGCGTCTCGGAGAGGAGAAGGGACACACACACAGGGCCAGCAGTCAGGAAAAAACAGTATTCGTGTATCTTCTACAATATTTGTGTTCTGGGGGGTAAAGGGGAGGCAGGAAGAAAACATCAACAGCCTGGTCAGGCTGTTTTCTATCTGAACAGTGCTCAGGTGAACAGGTTTTGTGTTCTGCTTAACTTTTCAGTTCACCAAAAAATATATTATCAAAAGGCTGTCTGTGTCAGGTTTGCTAACGTCTGTCAGTGATGAGTCGTCTGCATGTACCGTCCGCTGAGACCCTAACAGACCACCCGGGGAGGCCACATGTCAGGGGCTCCAGCAGGACGATGGGGACAGTCCCACAGGGGTGGGTTTTCAGGGAAGGCTGCAAGGATTACTGAGCAGCCCAGGCCTTGAAGCAGAGGTAGGATTTCAACCCGATATGTATGTGCTTTGAGACAGCAGAGGGAGAGGAGACAAAACTAGTCTTCTATTGAACTGCTTCTGCAACTGAGAAGAGAGCTCAGAGTCAAAAACGTCTATCCATCAGAAATGACTACAGACTAAGACAAAGATTAGGGATTTGTAGCTCCTGGAACCACTCTCGCTTATGGTTCCTTCATATATTTCTCTTCAAAAGCTGAAGCAAGAACTTTGGCCACTTAAAGAAATGATGCCTCTCCACCCTAATAAGTATAGTGTTTTCAACTTGAACTGTGGACAGGAACCACACCCAAAACTAAAACTGTGTTTCTCAAGTGGCAAAGTGCTCGCCGATCCAGAGCCAGCGCGGGTAAGGAGGGAGGTCAAGGATGACTGGATGGTGGTCCTGCCTCCGAAGGAAGGGATTAGGCCTCTAAAATCCTTCCAGAGAGAGAGAGAAAGTCCCCACACCTTCAGCACCTCAGAGGCTGGTTGGCACCCTCGCCTTTATTAAAAGGTTACTGATGCATGTCATTTTTTGTAAAGTATGTCATACCATAGGATTTGAATTACTTTCATTCTTTAAATATTGTTACCCCTCTCTCTTTCTTTCTTACAGAATAGAGAGGCACAACTAGGAACTAAATAGCATTATTTTGTCATGAAGCCAAAATAAAATCTGTTGATTCTTACCTGCAAATAAATTGTTCCTTGGGATTAATGTAAAAAGACAAATAGAAACTTTTCAGGCCAGAGGGGAGTGGCAAGAAATATTCAGAGTGATAAATAGCAAGGACCTACAATAAAGATTACCCAGAAAAGCTATCATTTAGCTTGAGGGTTAGATAATGAGCTTCACAGGCAAGAAAAAGCTAAAGGAGCTCATCACCAGCAAATCAGTATTACATGAAATGTTGAAGGGTATTCTTTAAGAAGAGAGAGAAGAAGGAAAAAAAAGATTAAAAAATCTATAATAACAAAAGTGTAATATGCTAATTAGACCAGGCGACCTTCCCGACCAAGCTGGGGCTGGAAGGGAAGCCTGGGTCCCGGGTGCCAGAGGGAAGCCGGTGCTGGCAGTCTGGGGAAGGAAGGCCTGCTCTTGCATGAATTTCATGCATCAGGCCTCTAGTATGAACAATAAAATGGCAATAAATACATACCTATCAACAATTGAATTTAAAAATCAAAATAAATGAATAAGAAATCTAATGAACAAAATAAACTGGTGATTAAAATAGAATCAGAAACATGGAACAGACTGACAAATCTCAGAGGGAAGGGGGGATGGGCGGGAAGAGATTAACCAGAGACTTTACCTATGGACACGGACAGTTTGGGGGTGAAGGCCTGGGGTGGGGTGGGAACCAGGTGGAGGGGGACAATGGGGAGAGAAGAGGATATCACTCTCAACAATAGAGATTTAAAATATTTTTTAAAAGACATATAATTTTAATTTTTTTGGTTTTATAAAATAATCATAAATTCATTGAACCACTTCCCCAAAATATATTTATATTAAATTTCAAATGGTAGCTATATAATAAATCATGCTAGCTGGAATCTTAAATTGAAAGAATCAGTGCATCTTGTATTTGTCCTGAGGGTTATGTTAACCTTTCACAGACACCTGAATAAGTTTGTTACATGGTTTAGAAAAAAGTAATTTTCAACAAGCATACTAGTAAAGTGCTTTTTAGGACAGGTAGTAAAATTAGATGTTTGTAACCAATATTGAAGGAAATTAGTTTTTCAGTCATGTTTTTCTATTTCTGCTTTGGTTCTAAAACAATATCCCTCAGTAGTATACCCCCAATGGAAATATTAATGGGATACTAATGGCAATCTCCTTTATAATCTTTTATTTCCACAACTCTGGTAAGTTCTTGTCATCACACTTCTTGGACTCTGATCCTCTTCTTCCACCCGTAAATACCACTTCCTTCTCCAAGCTTGCTCACACAACGTCTGTGACACCTCCGTGACAGCTTCCAGTGACTGGTACTGGGGTAGGACCTGCCCACTGTGCCGGCAGAATTTGCTGCTTAGGACTCCTGCACCGTACAGGGCTGGCTTAGGTCTTTCATCCTCCTGGACATTGCAATACTGTGCTTTGCACATCTAGAAATGAAAATGCCCATGCTCAAATTGTTGTCTAAAATTTCCATTAGGTTACTCTTCATTTCTTGTTTTCTTCTCATACCTTTGTAGCTATCATAGAATTGAAAAACTGTAATTTCTCCAGGGCTAAGATCCAAGGCTTCTAGGAGGTGCTACCCCATCATAAGCATTGTAAAACTCACCCTGCAGAACAAAGAGAACTGGGCAGGGGTTACTCCCTTTCTCTACCATGGCAAACCCTGGTTTCTGAGGCTCCTTTGCTTTTGCTTTTTTGTTCTCCAAAAAAAGACTATCTTGAGATTAGGGTGCTATTTGTTCAGAAAGGGGATAGTCATTGCTTGTACAAGCAGATACCCCCCCCCCTTCTCTTTAGCAACCTCAATTGCTTTACCTGTTTCTGGTTCTCCTGCTTCTGCCATGAACAGCCTCCCTCTCCCCATTTTCAGAAGATTAATAAATTAAATACACAAATGTCCGTTGGTTCCTACACATCTACCAGCTCCATAATTCAGAACAGAGCCAGTCAGCCCTTATCTTAAGCAAGTTTCTTGCCCCTCTTTTGCCACCAGCACATGAAGCCCAAGGGTAGATTAAAGGATAGTATGGCGAGGCGAGAGCTATCCGCTAGGTAATGTTAGTCAGTCACTCCCCTTTAGCAGAGCAGATTAGCTGCCAATCGGTATCTTGTTGCTGTCATCAGAGTTTGCAATCCAGGTTCCTAGCTCTGCTGGCGATCTATTTCTGCACCCTAGCAGTGATGCCAGTTGTCCTAGCAACCGGCTGGCCGACACTTCCCTAAAGGCAAGCGAGGAAGTGGCAGTGGGCCTCCAGAGGTTAGAAGAGAGTTGGCAGTCACCTTGCTCAAAGAGGATTTTCCATTTCCTTCATCTGGGCCGGCCTCCAGAAAAAGAATGTCAGTATCATGGGAGTGTCACTTACTAAGGATCGTGGACCACATGGTCTTCCTGGTACAGATAGCATCCTCTGGAGAATAACAAACTGATTAAATGGATAGTCCAGGCAGAAAGTGGGGTCTGCTGGGCCAGGATGTTAGGTGATCTCAGAACATTAGATGGTATCAGTTTTTCTTGTGAATTGAGTTAATGTTCCGGTGGTTTATCGGAATTGGCATCCAGAGTTGGGGATCTGGGTGGCTATTTGGGAGGCATCAGAGGTCAAGAAGGGGAATATGAAGGGAAGCTCCACTAAAGTCGATCTTGGCTGCTTTTCCTTTTGTCAGGGTGGCTGGAAATCAGTCCAGTGTAACTAGAGCTTTCTTACTAGGCTCCAGTAATGTATCCATGTGCCCAGCATTGAAAAGGAACACCATTCACCTTGTCCTCTTCTGTTTAATTATTCTCCTTCTCCTTTTATGTCAAATTGAATTGGCACGAAATGACTTTTCCCCTTGTTTCTGATTTGTATCCAAAAGAACATAGTAGTCCTAAGGACCATATCTTAAGGTCCCTAACCTGGTTGGCTTTGCCTAGATTAAGTCTAATTTGAGGCAGTCCCTTGACATTGGCTGCCGTAGGGACTGTATTCCATAGCCACTTTATTGTGGAAGCCACTAGCTAGTGACTTTGACTGGCATTTTCTTCTAGTATTTCTGTCTGTGTTGGCATGGTGCTGCCAGGATATTTTTCAAGAAGATTGAGCTAGAGGAGGATCTAATCTGCAGGCTTTTCTGGGAGATGGGGAGCAAGATGGTCTGATGACTGGGATGTCCTAGGACATTTGAAACCCACAAATGGCATAAAATATTTTCAGTACCTTAAGTTTCATTACTAAGAGGATTTTTGTGGCCTCAGAGATTTATTATTATTTCCTCCACTGGATGTCCACACTTAGCGGAGATAATTGCATGTAAGTGTGTCTTCATGGTGACACAGTTACATCATATAAGGATAGGTATTGAAGCTCTGGGACTAGATTGAAGAGAAATGGCATTTGAGAAGAGAAAGATACTTTTTTTGTACTTTCAGAGCAATCTATGTTTTGTACTTTCAGAGCAATCTAAGTTTCTTAACAAATAAACTTTTTAAAATCAGTTTTGTTTGACAGGTGTGCGGTTTGACAACTGGTCATTATTTACAGTTGTTGAAATGGTTTAAATTGTAGAAGGCACCGTGTGTTCCTAGAACAATAAATATATATTAGGTACACTTTGATATCGTAGAAAAGTAGAATTGTGTTGTTTTTAAGATAGTTATGAAACTCTTAACTCAATGTGTAATGGTAAGTATTCATCATTCTTCATATGTTCTCTCACATTTATACGAACAATAAATACAAAATGTGGATTACATTAAAGTTGGAAAATCTTCTGCAGATTTAGGGGTTTCTTTATAAGAAGAAACTTTATAAAGCAGATAGTAGCCCAAGTAGGTATCATGGAATTCATTCTTCATACTTTTCTTACAGAGTTGGAAGCACAGCTAGAATAGAAAGAACCTGTTCTCTCTCCCTCCTGAACTTGTTATGATCAGTCACAGAGGTAGGAGTGGATTAAATATTAATAACTTAGGTGATGAAAGAGATACCTTGTCTTGGTTCAGGAGCAGGAGCTTCAGACTAAGAATGGACATTTGGGTTCTCATGCCATTCCTGTCTCTCCAAAGCCAGTGGCTGCTACTTTCTTTCTCTGTGATGTGACTTCTGAGTCTTCCAATGGAAGAGTGTTATCACTTCCACATAACACCACCAGATGTAAATATACAGCCTGGGGCAAAAGTGGATCTACAGTCACTCAAATGGAAAATAATATAATCTATAATAATAAAAGCATAACATGCTAATTAGACTGGATGTCCTTCTGGAAGAAGCCTGGACTGCAAGGGAAGCCAGAGTCCCAGGTGCCAGAAGGAAGCAGGTGCCAGCAGCCGGGAGAAGGAAGGTCCACTCTTACACAAATTTCGTGCATCGGGCCTCTAGTTGTTAATAAGTAATAATACAAGAAGAAACTCTGTGTTTCACCTACTCACAACTGTAAACCTACTCTTGCCACACCCTGTATTAGTCCAAATAGGAGGCTTTTGGAATCATATCTAGGATAGGCCACTCATTCCCTGCATGTGCCCTTGGGGAACTTGACCAACTTCTCTGAGTCTTATTTATCTCATTTGTGAAATAGGGCTGATCATGACTATCCTGCAGGATTGTTGAGAGAATTAAATGAGATCTAGGTGAAGTGTTAGCCTGATGATGTCTCTCTAGTGACTGGCAGCTCTAATGCTGTTTGGATGAGACATTCCACAAAACAAAACATATCCTGCTATGTTGCTGAAATCAACAGGTGAACACTTGCAACTTGCTAGTCTCTTTACAAAGACATTTGTTCTGTGATTGAATTGTCATCAACTGTCAATTGCAGCTCCCTAGTCTCTTTGTGGAGGCATTTCCTCTGTAATATGAATTGTCATTAACTGTCAATGTCACCGCATTGACAGTGAAGCCAGTTCTGTATTGTTAAAGCCTTCTGCTTCTCTGACATACAGAGTAGAGTAATTATGATGGCAACGTTTGTCAGAATTATCCATGTGCACATGCTGAGGGCCCTGGAATTTTAGGTGTTTTTTTTTAAATATATATTAGTCAAAGTGAAAGGCACCAATAGTGTGAAAGTCTCATCTATAAAAAGAATAGGGAGAGTCCCAAAGGCTATTGATATGAGTGGAACTGTAAAAACGAAAAGCATTAAAATATATTTTGATGTAGTTAACATGTCTAGGTAGTGAAAGGTAAAAATGATCTAGTCTAATTCTTTGGCATTAAGAATAGAAAAAGCTGCAAAATTAATGTATACATTCATGCCTCTTCTTTCAGCAAATGTTTACTGCGTATGTGCTGTAAGCAAGGCACCCACGGCAGCTAAAGGACCTTTCAGTCACTGGAGAGAAAGATGAAAAAACAGGCAGCTGCTTTCCACTGTGACCCTTGCTCTTTTAGTGGAGCCTGCGGGAGGCCCTGGATACAAAACCGCGTGGCAGTTTCTGGCATCCAGGAAGCCTTCATCCTGAGACTGGAAGCTTTTAACTAGGAAATAGAGTGCATCAGTTAGCATGTGCGGTGTAACAAGCCACCCATTTAGTGGCTTCAAAAAACAAATGTATTATTTCTTATGATTCTGTGAGTTGACAGGGCTGTTCTAGTCTGGCTAGCTTGGCTGGGACTGATTGGCCTAATGCGGCCTAGCTCTAGCTGTCGTGAAGCTGGTTGGCCTGAGAGAGAGGGGAGCTGCAGCCGGAGCTCCATGCAGTGCAGCACCCCCCAGCAGGCTAGTCTGAGCTCCTTTGTTTTGTGATCTCAGGGTCTCCACGAGCAGCAGGAGAGGACAAACCAGCACACAAGTGCTTTTCAACCTCTGATCCCAAGGTGCTTGTTCATTTCCCTTTGGCCAGAGCGGTTCGGTTAACAAGCCAGTCACAGATTCAAGGTGAGGGAAACCAGCTTTAGATACTTGGTGGACAGCATGGGCCAAGGTCATAGGTAAGAGAGAACATGGGATGTAGGAAAATTGCAAGTAGTCGGAGTGGCCAGAGGAGAACGGGTAAGAAGTGTCGGGGGAGGGCCTGGTGGTTAGCGCTGCTGAGGATTTTGGAGTTTATCTGTAAGACAGGAGAAGAGTCATGGACCAATCTGAAGCAGGGTGTTGACGTGACCAGTAAGACACACAGAAACACGGTTAGATGGCCAAAGCTTAGAACATGTTAACCTAGACAATTCAGGAGTGTTTCCAAAGAGACATCCCAGGGAGATACCACAACTGAGGTGATCCCAAGTCCACCTGTGCTTTCTAAACAGTGAGCCCAGACTTGGGACAGGTTGAGGATGCTGATCTTGCCAGCAGCAGGCATCGCATCACCTCGGGCATTCTGCCAGACTCCTGTATCTGGGGCTTTAAATAAACACCTGCTGATGGGCTGAAAGCATGTTCTCCTGGTAGGTAACATTATAGTATCACCCTAAAAGACTCTTTTTTTTCCTAAGGACCCCAAAATAGACAGTGTTTCCTGGGGCCCTCGGGCTCCCTAAGAAATCATTCTCTGTCATCAGGTGAGACCAGTGCTCACCCATCAATTTCAAGAACTGATCTTTTAACTGGGCTATGAAGTATAACTCTTTAAAAATACTAAAATAGAAATGACTTTCATTTCACTAAACTCAAGTCACCGAGAGTGAGAACTTGTGGTTTTCACGGGTGCGTTTGGGAGCCAGTTTGTTGTCGTGGAAACTGCACGCTGCCGAGGGGGCGTAGCAGGTACTTTTCAGGTCTCTGGCTACAGGCCAGATGCCGAAAGTGCTGACTTTATAGATTAAAAAAGAATGAGGGAGAGGACACATAAATGTGCATTAAGCACATAATACCTTGCCATGTTTTCTTTCTAATTTTTCAGTTAAAAAAATATGGAAGAGTGTAGACAGGATGTAGTGGGCTGCTGGGGATAGCCTCTGTTTTCTATTCTTGCCTCAAGAGACACCTTCCCCTACCATGTAACTGCGAATAAATAGAAACCGAGGGGATAGAGGAAGACAAGGAGAAAAATGAACACCTTAGAACAGTGGTTGGCAATCTCATTAGTCAACAGAGCGGCAAGCCGACCACTGCCCTAGAACATACTCCACTGTTGTAACTCAGAGTCCCTCCTTTCCTCCTCCACTTTGAGACCTTCAAATGCCCTTTTTAAATGGGCTTTTCATGTTGTGAGATGGACTCCGCATGTCCAGGGCTAGGGGCTTAGCTCCTGTGCATGCAGGTGTTACTACTGGGCACCATCCATCACCTGAATGAGATGCATTTTGAAAGACGGGAGGATTTGAGAAACCCCAGCGGTGGGTCAGAGGCCAAAGACAATTTTTTTTTCTGCTGAGAAACAGCCAGCATTTTGAACATTTTAATCAGTGTCTTAGTTAACAATTTTACCTGGAAGACTGATAAAGAAATGTATGATAGGGAACCTCATTATTTAAAGGGCCGAATTTGGCCAGCTTCATTATCATGCAAAATGGAAATGAAAACATGGCATGTTTGGGAGTTCCTGATTCTGCATATTTGCTTTAATAGCTGATTGTGACCCAAACACCAAGTCACTGCATTGGATACTGAAAGGAAGACGTGGTACTCTGTGCTCAGTTCAGTCTGGCCTCCAGCTTGGAGTCTAGAACAAGAGCCAGGGCAAGAAGAGAGGCAGCAGTACAGGTGCTGAAGCAGGGTCTCACTGCCACGGTTTCCATGTACAGACTCGTGACCTTACATGCAGTTTCTCATGCAATATTAATCAAAACGGTATGTTTCTTTATAAATACTTAATCAGTCTATACTAGAATATATAGACTAGAGGATGAAAACAGAATTTTATTTTTAGAAGTGGGGTGAAGACGCAGGTGTGTGTGTCCTGCCATCTGTGCATTATTTCACTAGGTTTTGTCAGCTGATTTTCTTACCCACCTGTGCTTTCTGTGGTGCCTCTAGCAGTGGGACCATGCTGATCCACAAGGGACATGGCTACACAGTCAAAGCCAACACTACAATCAAAACCACCTGCTGTTATTTGCTTTTTCAGAAATGTTAATGATACAGTGAAGGCTGAATGAGTGGAACTGTGTTGTAGCTTCCAGTTGCCGCCTTGATTAGCACGTAGAGGTGGTCATTGTAATCTAAGATGCTCTGGGGAAGTAATGAGGTGATGCTGGTGAGGTTTACTGAGTACCTTATAAAAAAAAATAGGCTATCCCAAGGCAGAATATTGTTGCTCACCAATCTTTCTTTTATGCAAACTCCCCCAATTCATATTCATTCTCTCTCTCTCTCTCTCTCTCTCTCTCTCTCACACACACGCACGCACGCACGCACGCACGCACACACACACACACACACCCTGGCACGCTCGCTGGAAGCAGCCCAGCTACAGAGCATGGCGGCCTGGCAGGCAGCAGCTCTCCAGCCTTACTCTATGGTAAGGACATGACATCACAGCCAGGGCTGTGTAATGTTCACTTATCTTGGCATTGAAGCCCCGCTGGTTCAATGTGTCTTATCTATGACATCATTCACAGATCTGGACTCTTCAAACCTAGCCTACTCATAGGAGCAACCAGAAATGCAGAGCTCCAAGGCGTATATATTGACGTATTCCATCTCAATCTCAAATTTATGAACCACATTTCAGTTTGTTAAACTGAAAACTCAGATTTGTCTCCATGATTACATGTCGCCACGGTTGAGCATTGCTTAGCAGAAGCCATGTTTCTCTTCTGATGAAACTCTTTTCAGGTTTTGCAGTGTGAAATGTGTTCCTATGGCCAGGTCTCTTTCACATAGAAGGGAGAATATCAGAATGAGAAGCAGAGCAAAGCTTGTATGAAAACCTGTGGGAAAGGGTTATCTGTGGAAAGAGGAAATTTCCAAGGAGGCACAGATTGATTTCA